>JAKSZT010054478.1:5535606-5798190 GCA_026826555.1 Tolypeutes matacus
AGACACCCAGGCCGGACTTAGTGGGGTGGGAAACGGTACCCGGTTAGGCCACGCAACTTTCTAGAGTCACCCCTTGACCTGGCCTGGTCCACCGACCAATGCATCCTGGCCAGCTCCCTACTGGTACCTGTACCTGTACCTGTACCAGAGGCTCCCGCGACCGCCTGCCTCTAGGCCGTGCCGCTGTCTCCGCCGTCAGCAGTGGCTGCCCACGACGTCCCCAGTACACAGGCGGACTAAACAACTCTGTCACGCCGCGCCCACTCTTACGTAACCTCCGCCACCCGTTACGTAGAATGCGTACGGTTCATCTGCGCCTGCGCGCGGCGTGGGGTTCGGGACGCAGCCTCCGGGAACGCGCGAGATCTCCCGGTCCCAGCTGAAGCGAGCCAGGGCTGCCGGGAAAATTACATAATCCCCGCCCCTGGGCCGGAACTGCCTTCGCCGATCCCGGCCCTTTCTACTAGGATTCAAGTTGACTTTACGCAGGACTGGTGCTCCGGAAGCTAACGTTGCCCATGCTCCTTGGGACCACGTGGCCAGAGGCAGGCGGAAAAATACTGCTCAAGTCGTATTTGCAAAGGACCACGTTTTAGGGATCGACGACATTTTAATTTAAATGTGGTTTCCGCCCAAGCCCTTTCCTCTTGGGATTTTTGGGCGCCTCCCTTGTCCATTGCCACTGTTTCTTCACTCCTAGAACCACTTTCTAGATGGGCCATGAACACTCGTCACGCAGCAGTATTTTCCCGTCAGCGTGCTTGAGGTGTCTGGGAGTTTGCCCGGCGTTTTAAGGTCGGCAGCCAGGAGCACCTTCCTCCTGCCGTACCTCCAGGCCCCACCCTTCGGCCCGCGCTCTCCTCACTGCGCATGTCAGGTTTGCGTTCCCCGCCCCCCTCAGCAACGGGCCGAGCAGCAGAGGCGGCGGCGGCGGCGAAGAGGGAGAAGGAGGGGGAGCGCGGCGGGACGGGCCCGAGCCGCGCGTATTTTGGGCCGTGGGATTCTCTCTGCGTCGGCGGCAGTAGCAGCTGCCGTAGCAGCTATAGCAGCAGGTTTGTGCGCGGTAGGGTCTGGACGTGGGGCCGCTAACCCTTGGGGGTACTGGAGGTAACCGTGGGGCCTAGCGAGGACTGGGGAACTGCGGCCTCGCTTAACAAAGAGTCGGCGGAGCTCCACCGTACCCGCGGCCTTGGCTCCTGAGGAGGGATGGGCGTGCGACTTTGAGGCCTCAAGGGGTCCTTCGGAGCCAAGTCACCCGGCGGCCCCTCCCACGGCTCCCGCTTTTCTCTTAACTCTCACCGAGCCCAGTTGGCGGCTTTCCGGAGGCGGTGCCCGCCGAGCTAGAGAAGGGATTTGCAGGGAGCCGGGCTCCGAGGCAGGAATAGCCACGGGGAGGATTTTAACCAAAATAGGCAGCATTTGGGAGATGCAAACCTCCAAATTTGGGGGACCCGATCGGCAAAAGTTGCCAAATCGGAAGACTGTAAAAGACCTAGTTGGTGATTTTTGTGCAGCCCGAGTAGATCAGTGATTAGCATCACCATCGTCACATAAACTTTTCTGCGGGCCTGCTTGAGAGCATAGCTGATGTGAGTAAATAATTTATATGGAGTTGCAAGCATACGCATCAATAATATAAGGAAAAGCTATAGTACTAGTCAAAGGTGTAGGGAATCATAGCCCCTTATCACATTGATGAAGCTGTTTCCCCGTTTGCCCCCTACTCCCTTAGGCTGTCAGTTATTTTCCTTTGGCTTCCCTGTGTATGCTTTGTTGTAAATGATGTTTCTGTAGCTATCTTTTCCCCATAGACACAACCAGGAGCTCTTGAAGGGCAGGACTATGTCTTAATTCACTTTAACTTTCCAAAGCCAAGCCCAGTTTTTGCACATGGGAGGTGAGCAGTAAGTGTTCCATACAAAAATTAATTTTCACACTTTCAACAGTGAAAAAAAAAGCATGCTTTGTTTTCCTGTACCTAGAAGGGACATTATATAGCCTAATCAGTAACTCAGTCCTTAAATATTTTTTATGGGTGCCTACTGTGTGCCTATTCCCTTGCACTGTTCTAGGTGTCAGGGTAGGTCTGTAACCAACACCTACCTTCATGAAACTTTATAGAGGGTAGAAGAGACAATAAACAATGCGTCATACTGTATCTTAATGATAGAAAAGAAAATAGGAGAGGGAGATTGGGGGGGGTATTGTTGCAATTTGAATTCGGGTGGTCAGGGGACTCCTCGCAGGCAAGCTGGTATTTAAGTAAAGACTAGAAGGAGGCCAGGGAGTGAGAAACTGGGAAAAAGGAACTTTCCAAGCAGAAGGAACAGTAGGTACAAAAGCCTTCAAGAGGACAATGTCTCGCCTGTTGGAAGAACAAGCAAGGGAGGCCAGTATGCCTGGAGCACTATGAGCAAAGGAGGGAATAGTTGGAGATAAGTTTGGGGAAGAAGGGGGAGGTGGGCAGAACAACCAGGGCCTTTTGGTTATTGTGAGGATTTCACCTTTACTCTGAGATGGGGACCTTTGGAGAGTTTTGAGCAGTGGAGTGAATAGATCTAATCTACATTGGGATAATTTAGTGTGAATTATGGAGGAATTATGGAATTATGAATATCAAGTTTATCAAATTGATATTTATATAATCAGCTCTTTGTTTCTTTAAGCTAACAACCTAGCAATTACTTATATTTGGCCCTAGAAGAATGTGATGAATTTCTTGGGTTTTATATAGATTCTCATTTAAGAACCGAGAGGTATATAGATTTTCTCAAGGAAGGTTATTAGGTTGAGTAGATGCTATCATCTATCACTAGAAGAACTCTTTCACCCCCCAAAAAAATGCAAGTGATAATGTGTTTTATATATTCAGTTTATGGTCCACTTTTTAAAAAGTCATTTAGATCATATCTTATTTTCTAACAGAGCCCAAAACATAAATTCTAGCCAAATTGTCTTCCTAATATAGCATGCTTATTCTCACTTTGTAGATTTTGCTAGCTCTACCCTTCACCCCTAAATGCCTTTTGTCTTCATACTTTTCTACCCAACTTGTGCCTTTCTGTGCTTATGCTGGGTCCTAACTCTTTTGGAACCTACCCCTACTTGTGTAGCTCATAGTGATGTCTCACATCTTCAGTGTCATGTGACACTTAGGATAGAACCTCTGAATTGATGGAAAGAGAGCTGAAGGGTCTAGCTTGCTAGTGTCTCTCTCTCTCTCTCTCTCTTTTTTTTAAAAGGAGGTACCAGGGATCGAATCTGGGACCCCTCATACATGGGAGGCAGGTGCTCAACCACTGAGCTACACTTACTCCCTGCTAGTCTCCTTTTCACCCATGGAGAAGCTGATTCTTGGAGAATCAGTGATAAACATTACAGTGGCCAGCACATATTGAGCGCTTACGATATGTCAGGCTTTGTTTTTAGTATATTTTTATGTATTAACTCAATATTTCATACCAACTTTGTGAGTAGGTGGAATTCTATTTACAGATCAGGAAACTGAGGCCCAGAGAAATTAGTGGCAGAACTAGGGCTAGAATATAGTCAGCCTGGCTCCATAGTCTGTGCTACTTTATTAGTTATGATTTTTTTTTTTTTTTAACAAAATCACAGCATTTTTAGTGTCTAGAACCATACCAAGTGGTACTTGATTTTATACTATCTTGAGTTTTTCTTCTCTGCCAAATTATAAATCTCCTTAGGTCTTCTGTATATTAAGTGAACATGAGTAAGTCTGTTTCTTCATCCATTAAACCTATAATATGGAGTTGGAAAGATGAAACATGAACACAAATGGTTATCATTTTAAACATCAGGTGTTTTAAGACTGGAAAGGGAGTTTGAGGGGAGAGATACCACTTCTCTCTGGCAGCCTCATGTTCATGTCCTAGTTCTAGGAGTTGGTCTTTGTGTTGATCTTGGTTAGGTAAATATAGTGAGAGATTTGGTGGAGAGGAAATCCAAGTAGAGGACATAGCGTGCACCAAAGTGCTTGGTTTTCTTGGAAAACAGTGCATGTGCAAAAACTCTGGGAGATATGAATGAAAAAGTAGTTTGTTGACACAGTGGAGGGTCTCAAACCAGCCTTATTAACTGTAGAGAGCTATTGAAGAGAGTGACAGAATCAGAAATGTGCATTTGGAAGATTTGGGGTCAGGATCAGAAAGAACCGGAGAAAAGACTTTTAACTGAACATCTGAAAGCCCTTTGAGTTGTGACTTTCTCTGGTCACCTACTCTAGAGACCTACTCTGCCAAACGAGGTCATAATTCACTTTCTCTTTTCACTGTTTATTTCTGACTCACTATTATTTCGCCATATTATACTTTACCACATGAAGGTACTTCTCAAAGATCATGGAATACTTGCTGGTTGTAGGCATAGCCTCTAAATGCACATCACCATGATCTACATGTCCAGTAGCACAGACATTCTTGGAATAGTAGAGTTGCAAGGTATTGCATAAAGTACTCATTTTGCATCTTGCTAAGTCTGAAAGCCATTAAGGAAGCTCTCACCTGCCAGGGTCATACTGCCTCCCAGTTTGTGGCAGAAGTTAGATTTTTTTTTTTTTTTTTAATATTTATTTATCTCCCTCCTCTGTTTTGTGCTTGCTGTCTGCTCTCTGTGTCCATTCACTATGTGTTCTTCTATGTCTGCTTGTCTTCTCTTTAGGTGGCTCCGAGAGCCGATCCTGGGACCTTCTGGAGTGGGAGAGAGGTGCTCAATCTCTTGTGCCACCTCAGCTCCCTGGTCAACTGTCTCTCTTATTGTCTCTCCTCTGTGTCTCTTTTTTTGTTGCGTCATCTTGCTGTGCTAGCTCTCCATTCAGGCCAGCTTGCTTTCACCAGGAGTCCCCAAGAATCGAACCCTGGACCTTCTATATGGTAGATGGGAACCCACTCACTTGAGCTACATCTGCTTCCCAGAAGTTAGATTTTTAAAACCAAGTGTTTTATTTGCTCTTTTGTAGTTTGAATTCTTTGATTATTTAGTAGGACTAATTTATCAACATCTCTTCTCATCCTTTTCTCCTTCCCTCCAGTCTGGAGGAAGATTTGTTTACTCATCTTGTTTGATCCTGTCTCTTTGGTTCTCTTCAAAGACCTCATTCCTATGGTTGTCTTCCTATACCTTCAATTTTTCTCTCTCTCTTGTTTTTTTCTCCTTAGCATATAAACATGTTTAAATTTCTTCCTTAAAAATCAAATTTCCTCTAATCCAGAGGTTCTTAACCTTTTTGGTTCCATGGACCCCTTTGCCATTCAGGTGAAAACCACAGACCCCTTACTAAGCCCACACTATACTGTGTATTATTTAATTAATATATCACACCCACACCAATATGTCCCCACAAGAATAATTTTTTTTTTTTTTTTTTTATTTCAATTCAAGCTCACAGACCCCTGGTTAAGAACTCCTGCTCTAGTCAATGTCCCTACTCTCCTTCGTAGCACTGGTAAATGGCATAGAAAGTAATCTGTACTGATCTCACCTAGTCCACACCCTTTGCCGCTTACTTACTAATCATCCTCAACTCTGCAATGTAGTTTCTGTCCCTCCTACTCCATTGAAACTATTTTCACTGATGAATCCTGGTTGCATGCCCAACAGAGGCTTTTTAGTTATCTTACCTGACTTCTCCTTAGATTTTAACACTGGACATTTCTTTCTTTCCTGCCTATAATACTTCTCTCTTGTCATCTATGTTACTATATTCCTGTTATACATTCTCTCTCTCTCTCTCTCTTGCTTCTCAAGTCTCCCTTTCGGTTTCTCTTCCTCTTCCCATTCCTAAATATTGGTATATCCCTTTTCTCACTGCTCTGTGCTGTCTAGCTTACCTACATCAGAAACCTCAAATGCAAATGCCTTGTATCAAATCTGTAACTTCACCTCAGATCCCTCTCTGCACACAAACCCTCCCTGGCATCTCTCCTTTGAATTTGAATTCCATAGGTACTGAACTCATCTCACCTTCTCTTTACTTCTTCAAGCCTGGTACTTCTAGGTTTCCTCTCTGTTAATGGCACTTTCTCTTTTCTCCTTTCTCACAGCCACTTTTTTTAGCTCAAGATCTTGTCGTTTTACATTTGTGTTTCTATAATAACCTCCTAACTACTTTCCTTGCCTCTGGCTTTTCCTACTATCTCTTATACAATCTTTTCTAAAACACTGATCTGAAACATGTCCCATTCTTGCTTAAAATTAATGATTTCTTTTAGCTGGTAGAATATAGTTTTGTATGGTACGTTCTTAGTATAGCATACCAAGCTGTTCATCTGCACCCTGCCTGTCTTTCTGGACATGTGTCCTGCAACTAACTCTCCCAGTGTCCTACAGATTTCAAAACTTAGCACCAGTGTCATCTCCAGGAAAACTTCTGTGCCTTCTCTACCATTCTGCCTGGGTCAGGTTTCCCTCTCCTGAGCCACCAGTGAATGAACTTTGTGCAGTACCTCTGTAGGACACATCATATTACTCTTTAGCTGTAGGCTCAAACTACACCGTGAGCTCCTTGAGAACAGGGACCGTTTTTTTTTTTTTCTTTTTTTTTTTTTTTTTTCAAGATTTTATTTATTTATTCATTTATCCCCCCCTTGCTGCTTGTGCTTGCTGGGTCAGCTAACCACGCCGTGCGGGCGGGCTTGCCTTCACCAGGAGGCCCCGGGAACCGAACTACGGGCCTCCCATATGGTAAACGGGAGCCCTACTGATTGAGCCACAGCCGCTTCCCTAGGGACCGTTTTTTGTATAAATACCTGTACCTAATATACTGCCTGCTCCTCTTCAGCAGGTTTTCAGTAAACCATTGAAAGTTTTCCTTACTAGGAGATTGTTGATGTGATTCTTAAAATCCACTTGAACCTAAGTGTCTTTCCACCATACTTCCTTTGCCTGCCTTCTGACTTCAATGGCTCATATATTAGCTCCTCATTATACTAGGAAAAATGAAGTTAAAATTTAGAATCCATCATTCTTTTTGCTTAGGAGCTGCTCTTGTAAAGGAAGGTTTACAGAATAGTTAAAAAATATTATCAGTTGCTAAAATTTTTTTGCTTATAAATATTCTTACTAAATCTCATCTCACTAGAATTATGTTGATTCTCCTAATTAGTATTCCTAAAGAAAGCAGGAGATGGTCTTAATTTTAAGTTCAAGTAAACTAGCACATATTAAGAACCTACTTTAACCATGCTCACTGTTATTGGAAGGTCCAGGGTGAGTAGAACGGTCCCGAACCAGAGCTCTCACTCTAAGGATTGAGATAGACACAGCATAACTTAAATCTAGTACTAAGCAGACTGACTGAGTGCTATATGATAGCAGTGAAACTGTAATACAAAGAACAACATAAAAATCAGTAACTACTAACATTTTGATAAACAGCCTTCCAGCTCTCTTTATATGTAACACATTCTTTTTTTTTTTTTTAAAGATTTTATTTATTTATTCATTTATCCCCCCCTTGCTGCTTGTGCTCGCTGGGTCAGCTAACCACGCCATGCGGGCAGGCTTGCCTTCACCAGGAGGCACCGGGAACCGAACCCGGGGCCTCCCAAATGGTAAACGGGAGCCCTACTGATTGAGCCACAGCCGCTTCCCCCAACACATTCTTTTACATAAATTGAATCATACTATCCACCTTGTTTTAGATCTTTCTTATTTTACTCAATATGTAATAGGTACTTTTCTGTAAATAAGTAGTAATTAAACATTTTAAAACTTAGGATGCATATTCCGTTTGACTAAGCAATTGTATTTTTTTTTTTTTCCCTGGGGTACTGGGGGTTGAACCTGGGCCCTCTTATGTGGGAAGCCGGCGAGGGAAGCCGGCGAGGCACCAGGACCTCCCATGTGGGAGGCAGGAGCTCAACTGCTTGAGCCACATTCCCTCCCCTGTATTTTTTAAAATTTTTTATTTTGAAATAATTTCAAACTTCAATTTGTAGAAATAATACAATTGCAGAAATAATACAAAACCCATATAGAGAACTCCAAATTATCCCCCACTCAGATACCCAGATTAACCAACTTTTAACATTTTGCCACATTTGCCATATCATTCTATCTATCCTTCTATCAATCTATTTTCTAAACATTTGAGGGTAGCTTATATACATCATGCTCCTTAAATATATAATACTTGCTTGTACTTTCCGTAAGAACAAAGATATTCACTTATGTAACCACCTTAAGTACAGTTACCAAGTTCAGGGTGTTTACTATTGATATAAAGCTTATTGTCCATGTTCTAATTTTTTCATATTCCCAGTAATGTCCTTTTAGGCCTTTTCTCCTTCCCTATTAGATCCAGTCCAGGATCATGTATTGCATTTAGTTGCTAATGTGTCTTAAGTTTCTCTCCCTCCACCCCCCCACCCCCAAATTGTGGAAATATGTATACAATATGAACTTTACCATCTCATCCACTCCCAAGTGTACAGTTCATTGGCAATTGTACTTTTAAAATTGATTCTAAGGGCATAATTAAGAGTATGCACAATGAGATAGCTGTAATGATATGTTTTACAACATTATAAAACAGTACTGGAAAGATGTTTATTGACACTTAAAGATGTTAACAATATATCATTAGGTAGAGAAATCAGTACACAAAAACAATTTGTACAGTTTTGGTTTCAGTTTTTTAAAAATTTTGTGCATATATACATGTGCATAGAAAAGAAAGCAAGAGATATCAACAAAATTAGAGTTAGGAAATTTGGTAGTTTTTAATTTTATTCCTTTTTGCTTTTTGAGTTTTCTGTTTTTCTACAAAACTTAGGTATCTTGTGTCTTTAAGAAAAAGTTTTTTTTTGAGTCAAGACTAATAAGATTATAAGCTATTGTTTGTACACTGATTTTATAAATACTCAAGAAATTACTTTGTAATCCTTATCTATAGGCTCTCTGAATACTTCAGGCAACATATTCATGAATCATCATTTCTTCCTGGCTGATGTTCTCCTGGGCAGTTGCTCAATAAATGCATGTATCATAAGTACCCTCCAAAGGCAGATATTTTGAGACTTTTTACAAATAACTGGTCTTTCCTTTTAAGTTTTGGTTCTTTGATTCTTCCAGATACTGTTAAAAGATGACCTTCAGTTTTGGAACAGACTTCCCGATAGCACCTTAATCCCTGTTATAACAAACGTTGTATTGTATTGTTTTGTGTTGTTGTCTTTTTCCCTGGTAGACGAAGTTCCTTGAGGATAAAGATTAAGAGATGTCTTTTTATCTTGGTATCTTCAGTTGCCTAACACAATGCCTAGCAGATTCCCCAAAAATATTTTTTATCACCTTAATAAGTTGTTGCTTAGCAATCAAATCCTTTGAAGGGGATGATCTCAAACACTGTGTTCTTGTTTAGTTTGATCCTACTAAAATGATTAAAAATTTATTTAGTGTTTTAGAAAATATTATTTGGTGAAGGTTAGCAAAATGTGTATCTGAAACACAGAGATATAGTTTTAATTGAGAAGCAAAAATTTTAAATAAAATTATAGGTAGAGGTTGGAAGAGACATTAATAACCAGAGGGCTATTTACTTTATAAGTTTCTATTTATATTGTTATCTTGATCCCAACAGATCAATCATTGACACCATGAACTGGAATAAAGGTGGTCCTGGCACAAAGAGAGGATTTGGTTTTGGAGGTTTTGCCATTAGTGCTGGAAAGAAGGAGGAACCCAAACTCCCACAACAGTCCCACAGTGCCTTTGGGGCAACCAGCTCTTCTTCGGGATTTGGAAAGTCAGCTCCACCACAACTCCCTTCTTTCTACAAAATTGGATCTAAACGGGCCAACTTTGATGAAGAAAATGCGTAAGTTCCTTCCTGGTAATTTAGCAAATGTTGGGCTTTGGAGTATTCATTCCATCAGCAGAAATTGAGGCAAATAAACCATTTGTTTCCCAAATAATACTATCACTTCTTAAATTGGTTATCTTGTTGAATTGCATTGTTCCTAATAAGTTACCTTGTCAATTTTCTTTTACTCATTTGTAAGGAATGTAATACTTACATGCTTTGACACCTTACAAGTTGATTTACAAAAACACAGGCAGTTGCCAGAACTGGTGGAAACATAGTTTGCCTCAACACCTAAGTCCTTCTTAAAGCTATTATGTTATAACATCTTATAGTGAGTAGAAAGATCTACTTAGATCTTTGTCCACAGTTCTTAGGAAACATTTACCAATTATCTTTTTTAGCTTGCTTGTCTAATAAGCTGGTGGTTATAAAAAGCTGGGGTTTGAAGGTTTGAGTTCCAATTTCTGTAGTTTATAATTTTTCTCTTCTTTGAGGCTAAAGAAATCTCTTTTTACTGTTATTTCCAACCTGGTTATGACATTGCTTAAGATTTTTTTAAATGAAAATTCTCAAGATTGTAGTTTTTAGATTTTTTTTTTTTTTAAACACAGCAGCATTTTAGAAAGCTGATATGTTACAGAATCAAATACAGAAGTAGGTGTTTGAGATCCAGCAGAGTCAAGGATCATTATTCTAGAGAGCAGTTTACCAATTCAGGGTACTTTGGGCAGTTCAAAAAATTAGTTAAATAAAACCAATAGAGTATGCATTAGTGTGTATATATACACACGCATATATATACAATGCATGAAAGTTATTAGTGCTTTTAAAATAATTCCTATGAAGATTTGAAATGATTCAAAATTTTAAACTGCTCTTGCTATTTATGTAAACTAATATTTAGTTGCATTACTATTTTATTTAATTTTGAGGTAAGGTCCAAGCAATGTTTGCTTTTATTTTGTTTGATCTATAAAGAGCTATATAGATGTCCCTTTCTGGGATGTTTGTTAGAGGGAAAGTGATACTTTGACCAGGCTTTGAAGCTGTCCCTTGTAAATACTTAAAATAGTATGAATGATTTTGGATTGAGCTTTTATTTTTTTCAATTCTTAAAGTTTTCTGTAGGGCCCCAGAAAATAGCCCAAAACTTCTGAAGGAAGTCCCTAGCCTTACGAAAATATCTTTGAAATTTGTTTAAGGCTTATAAAGAATAAACTAGGTTTTTAATATTTCATACAAATTTTTTTTTTTTCCTTTTTCCTCTAGCACAGACTCTTTAATATATGCTGAATACTATCCATTCAATAATGAAATACTGAATTTTTACTGAAAACTCATCCCTTTTTAAAAAAACTGGGAATATGATTTGAGTGGACACTTTTGAAATAAAGAATCTGCTCTGACTGCTTTTTGCAATCCTGGAATTTTGTGTATATTAAGAAATACTTGATAATTACGTATTTAACTGCCTTAGTTTTCTAGCTCCTAAAACAAATAACATACATTGGGTTGGCTTAACAATAGGAGTTTATTGGTTCATGGTTTTGAGGCTAAGAAAAGTCCAAAATTGAGGCATCAGCAAGATGATGCTTTCTGCCAATGCCTGGGCCTGGCTTCTGGTGATCCTTGGGTCCTTAGCTTTTCCATCATATGGCAGTGCACGTAGAGGTGTCTTCTTTCTCTTACATGTTTCGCCTCTTACATGCTTCTTTCCCTGTTGCTTTTTACCTGTGGCCTTTACTGTAAGACCTCCAGTAATAGGATTAAGACAAGTCCTGATTCAGTTGGCCACACCTTAACTAAAAATAACATCTTCAGGGAGCGGATGTGGCTCAAGCAATTGAAGGCCCACCTCCCAAATGGGAGGTCCTGGGTTCAGTTCTGGTGCCTCCTAAAGAAAAAACAGATAGACAATGAGCAGACAACGAGCGCAAATAAGCGAACAGATGAGGATCCACCTTGTGGGGGAAATAAACATCTTCATAAGGTCCTATTAAGGTGGGTTCACACCCACAGGAATGGATTAAGATTAAGAACTTATTTTTCTGGGGTACATAACTCCAAGCCACCAAATTAGCCAAAGCCTAGAGGTCTCTAATTTGACCTGTATGGGTTAAAGCTCTTAATAGTAAGATATATCCTAGTGAAGTTTTCTGTTAAATGATTGATTCACCAACCCAAAACTAAACATTCTTTTTGCCAATCTGCATTTTAATTTTCAGATATTTTGAAGATGAAGAAGAAGACTCTAGCAATGTTGAATTACCTTACATTCCTGCTGAAAACTCACCTACCCGCCAGCAATTCCATTCCAAGACAGCAGATTCTGACAGTGATGATGATCCCTTGGAGGCATTCATGGCTGAAGTGGAGGCAAGTGTCAACTCTTTAATTGTTTCCTTAAAATAGTCAGCAATTAGAAATAGACCACATTGACCTAGTATCTCAATCCTAGTCCAGAATTTGTTTTCTAGTCATTTTATTTGAGAATTTTGCTCCAGTATTGTACAATTTTTTAAATCTACTTGCCCTGTAGTATTTTTAGTTATGGTCAGTGGCTAGAAATTTGAACTCTAACATACATGGAAGTTTAAGATTTGTTTGTGTGTGTATATGTGTTCTGCTTAAAAACAATATCTGACAATACATATTAATATATATTATTGGCAATATAAAGAACAATACATAAAATAAAATTCTTAGTATATTCTTAAATGGAATGAACATTATCTTATTCATTCTAGCATTAATTATTTATTTGTGTAAGGCAGTTAAACTTAAGGAACTTGCTAAAATTACAAATTCTGTATTCTGTAGTTTTAAATATTTCTTTTTTTTAATCAACATCATCTTTTTAGTTTACAGTGCTTATAACCTCCCTGCAAAAATTGAAACTTGTGATCTGTGTCCTTCTTGAAACTCTTCTCACTAGGCTTTTGTGATTTTGCATTTTCCTTTTTCTCCAACCTCTCTTTTTTTCCCTTTTTCCTTTTGCAAAAAAAATATTTATTCGTTATTTATATTATGGAAAAATTTGAAATATCTATAAAAGTAAAATAATAAAATCAACCTAATTGTTCTGAAAAACCCACAACTTCTCTATTAAAGAAAAAGGGGAAAAAAAAAAAAACAGTGAACCTCTATGTACCCATCACCCAATTCTACCAGTTAACAATGCTTGGCTAATTTTGTGTTATCTAACCTCTTCCACCCCTAGTTCTTTTTTAGATTATTTTGAAGCAAATCTCAGGCATATTTCATCCATCAGTATTTCTATATGTGTCTCTATAGGATAACTTAACAAACCATAAACACTATATCATTGTTGCATCTAAAAAAATCTTTAAATATCCATCTGTCATTATTCTTATGATCCTCTTCCAGTTCTCAGAAATGGAGATTCCCTTACAGTGCTATTTATTTGCTGTCTTCACTCTTTACACATTCTTTGTGACCTCTTCCACTTCTAAAACTTAACTTCTATGTGAGCAATTTTCAAATTCATGTATTTAGTTTGATACTCTCTGTTTGGTTTCGGCCCTGCTTTTCCAGAAGCATATTGGTCATTTTTACATGGGTGTGTTCCACTGCCACCTTAAATTCAATTCATCTTTTCTTCATCAGTCAGGTATTTCTCTTGTCCTACTTTTTAATTTAAATTAGTTAAAAAAATTTTTTAAATATTTTTTTGGAGGCACTGGGGATTGAACCCAGGACCTGTACATGGGAAGCAAGTGCTCAACGATTGAGCTACATCCGCTCCCCCTACTTAGTTCTTTTTATGGTGCCAATATTCACATAATCACCTCAGCTTAAAACCTTGGCCTTAATTTCTTTTTAACAGATGATTAAGCATGATATGATCATAATTTCATTTACTCTTCAGAATAACCAAGAGATGTAGACAGAAAATATATATAATTTTTTAGCTGGTAAGAAAACTGAGCCTTAAGATAATCCAAATCACTTGCCCCAAATCACAAAGTTACTGTGTGGTAGAGTTTGGACTGAAATCTAATTTTTCTTGCCTAGTCCTGAAAGCCTAGCTTTTTTTCCCAGTACATCCATTATTTGCCAAGTTCTCTCAGTTTTTACAGTATCTCTTGCATTTGTTCCTTCCTTTCTGTTCCCATTGTAGTCATCCTGCTTGATACCCTTATTAACTCTTGCCTGGTCTAACCTGCCTCCCTGCTTTATGCTCTCTGCCCTCCCATTTATGTGGTATACAGCTACAGAGTAATAAGACTAAAGCATGTTTTTCATTGTGTATTTTCCTTGCTTAAAAACTGTCACTTCATTTCTTAAGAAACTAAAGTCCTTCCAGATTCTTAAGTTAATTTTTACCTGAAGTCTTTGGCCAGAATTCATCTCCTCTAAGGAAGGAAGGAAAGAAAGAATATAAGATGTGATTTTGGTTTTTGTTTGGCTTGGACATTGTTTTTAAAAAATGTAAGCTGACTTTTTTTTTTTTTTTTTTTTTTTTTGCTTCGCCAAGATTTATTGTACTGGGTGAATGAATCAATGGCTGGGGGCAGGGAGGAGCAGCACACAGAGAATGTTTAACTAACTTGAGGGAGAAATTCCTATTGCTCAGGAGTCTGATTCTGATTCAGAGATGGATGAGGAAGGAGAAAGACTAAAGAGGGTAGAAATCCTGGATAATAATGGCTACTCTTTTAACGTAGCCAACATTTTTTAAATCAGGAGATTTTGCCTAAAAGTTTTCAAACTCTGGAAAAGTAGAAGATCTGGCAATATAAACCTGCATTCTTTTTTTTAAAATATACTTTTTTATTTCTATTTTTTTAAAGGTACTTAGAGTACATTAATGTTACATAAAAAATAGGGGATTCCCATATGTCCCGCTCCCTACCCCTCCCACATTTTTCCCACATTAACAACATCCTTCATTAATATGGTACATTTGTTAAAATTGATGAACACATTTTGGAGCATTGCCACTAAGCGTGGGTTATAGTTTACATTGTAGTGTACACTCTCTCCTGCACAATTTTTTAAGTTATGACAAGATATATAATGGCCTGTATCTGTCATTACAATATCATTCAGGACAATTCCCAAGTCCTGAAAATGCCCCGTATTGCACCTCTTTGTCCCTCTCCCTCCCCTCAGAACCTCCAGTAGGCACTGCTTCCACATCAATGATAAAAGTTCTTCCATTGCTAGATTCACAGTAAGTCTATAGTAGAATAACAGTAAGCCTACTCTAGTCCATCGTTCATTCCCCAGTTCTGAGGATTCTGCAATGGTGATTCCCACTCCACTTCTAATTGAGAGGGGGCTTAGATCCCACGGGGCAGATAGATGGGACTATCTTGCTTGCAGTTGCAGACTCTGTTCCTTGGGGTAGTTGTTGTCCAGCATCATCTCCTTGTTAGTTGTCCTAGGTGAGTCCAATGAACTGGAGAGTATAAACCTGCATTCTTACATGGCAGAAATAGGCTGTTGCTGAGCAAATGGCTGCCCCCTTTAGACAAGGCATGCTTTTTCTAGTTCACCACAGTTCCATCAATTTCTCTTGTCTTCCAGAAACTGAGGCCACCATTTAGCACCATTTATCATTGAACTTGCATTCTAGATTTTCTTATAGTGGAGAAATATGTTTCTGAACTTGGATCTCTGTCAAACACCAGAAAATAAAGACTCAGGGCCATGTGATACAAGAAAAATTAGAACATGCTTCTCTAGAGTATTTCTACTTAACCAAAAATGAAAGTAAAGCATGTCTTTGTCAAAAGAATACAATTTTTTCTTACTTTGGCCCACTTCATTTATTACCAGCTTGGAACCTGTTAGGTATTTGAGTTGCCCACCTTTGGTTTAGAACAACTGAAGTTGCTTGCCTAAGAGTATATACCTTATTAAGTGTCAGAGCCAGGATTTGATTCCAAAGCCCATATTCTTTCTGTTGTACCATTCTGTATCTGATTTCTTGTAGCACTGTTTGTTTCTGTCATAACACTTAACAAAAGTGCTCAGGACATACATGTGCCTTACAGCATAGGAAGTATTTAGTAAAATATGTTAAATGAGTCTCTAGAAGCAAAGACAATGAAAAGATTTGTTATGTTTGAGATGTCTTGTCTTTTTTTTTTTTTTTTTTTTTTTTTTTTGAGGTACTGGTACTGGGGCTACGGATATGGGAAGCCAGCACTCAACCACTGAGCCACATCAGCTCCCCTGAGTTGGTTTTTTTGTTTGTTTTCCTTGTTGTTGTTGTTGTTGTTTTAGGCACCTCCCATGTAGGAAGCAGGCACTCAACCACTTGAGCCACATCCATCATCCATTCCCCCACATATTTTTTTTTTTTTTTTTTTGGTCATTTTCTTGACATAGACATTTCTCAAAGGCCTGTGTTTCCCAAAGAATCTGTTCTCATTTCTTTTTTTTTCTTTTTTTAAAGATTTATTTTTATTTATCCCCCCTCTCCTTTGTTGTTTACGCTCGCTGTGTGCTCTCTGCATCCATTCACTCTGCGCTGTGTCTGCTTGTCTTCTCTTCAGGAGGCACTAGGAACTGAACCTGGGACCTCCCATGTGGAAGAGAGGTGCTCAATCGCTTGAGTCACCTCAGCTCCCTGCTTGTTGTGTCACTCATTGTCTTTCCTCTTTTGTATCTCCCTGTCCTGCCAGCTCACTGTCTTGCTCCTCTTCTCCAGGAGGCACCGGGAACTGAACCTGGGACCTCCCATGTGGTAGGCGGGAGCTCAATCGCTTGAGCCACATTCGCTTCCCTGTTCTTACTTCTTGAGATCCCTAGTGATGAATTAGAAGGAAAATCTGCTCTTGATTTTCAAGGTTTAAATTTAGACTTAATTTATAGTGGTGCAAGCTGGAGTAGTCATTTTTGAGTGAGGGTGTCCAAGAATGGTCCAGATTCTCTTGGCATTTCAGTGGTTGAAGTTGTTTTGGGGTCAAATCTTTTTGGCTATAGTATTGGTCTTTTGGTATCTTTTTAACATACAGTATCAAAAAGGCTTTTGCTAATTTTATGACAGTTTTGATGTTGTCTGATCTTGGAGAGAGTGTTGTTGCCAAAATGTTCCATTAATCCATGATCTTAGATGTAAACTTTTCTAGAAAGTGTAAACTTTTCTAGTGCTTGAACTGGAATGAAGATTTATTTTAGCAAGTGTTCCCAAAAAAGATTTATGTGGGCTTAAAAAATCTCTTCTACAGTGTTTGTGACTTGTTTCTTACATTGCTTATGTCATCTTCAATTTAGTTTTAGTCTTAAGTATGTCTAATACTCTGATTCAAACCCTTGAAAAGTAGGTAGTTTGTATGTAATATTCTTTTTTTAAAATAGTTTCTTTTTATCGGGAACATTTGATTAGATAGAATATCTGACTATGCCAGCTTGTATATAATGGCATTTTTCATAGTCAAAGCAGCCAGAAAAACTTATGTTGCTTTATAATGAGAAACAGTTGCGCAGAATGTGTGTAACCTTGGGAAATGTAATTCTTCTGGCTTTGATTTTTCAACATGTATAAAACAAAGGAGTAATTTAAGTCAGCAGTTATCAGTTTGCTATGTATAAAGAATTGCCTATTAATGCAGTGTAGCCTCTGGATAGATTCTCTTTAATAATAGTGCTGTTAGTAAATGGTAAGATTTTTCACTGTTTTTTTTAAAAAAAAAAGAATTGCCTGTGGAAACATAAAAATTGCCTGCATTTAGCTCTTCCTCCTATTTCCTAGCCCTATTGGTAATTCTGATGTAAATGGTTTTAAGCCACTCTTTAAGAAAGGCTGATTTGTCTGAATTTAAAGTCCTATAATTTATAGCTCTAAATTATCATTAACTTTAAAAGAAAAAGATGATCAAAGTTTATGTATTTGTGAATCAAACATTTTTTGCTAATTTTTCTATGCATGATATATATTGCAGGTAAAAAATCATATAATCTATATATAGCCAAGTATTTAGAGTATTTGGGTATTGCTTATTGAAAATAATTATGAGAATGCAAATTTATTCTTTCTGGAGGCATTTTACATTCTAGCTAGAGCTATTATGGCACTTGTTCCAGTCTAAAAATTCTTTTAATGGGGAGCAGGTGTAGCTCAGTTGAGCGCCTGCTTCGCATGAATGAGATCCTGAGTTCAATCCCTGGTGCTGCCTAAAAAAAAATCTTTAAAGAACTTTCCCGGGGTCGGATGTAGCTCAACTGGTTGGGCGTCCGTCTCCCATATGGAGGGACCCGGGTTCGATCCCCCAGACCTCCCGGTAAAAAAATAATAATAGTAAAATAAATAAAATAAAAAAAAAAAAAAAGAACTTTCCCTTTCATTATTTTCAGTTGATGTGATTGTGTGTGGCTTTTTGTTTCATTAGGATCAGGCAGCAAGAGACATGAAGAGGCTTGAAGAAAAGGACAAGGAAAGAAAAAACGTAAAGTAAGTTGTTTTCTTCTCCCTCACAAAGATTACATGAAAATTGCTAAAGTATTGCAAAGCCTATTCCTGCCAACTTTATAGAAAACAACTTTAAAGTATACAACTGTCTTTACTTAAAGTTATTTCTCTATTTTGAATTATATTTCTGTATGTATATGTAGCAGATATGACCAAAAAATCTTTGCATTTGCAATAATTTAAAAGTATTTTGTTTGGTAGAATAGTATTTGGTGTTAAACTATAAATAGTTGTTTAGTAAATGCAAGGAATGAATTATAGGGAAGCATTATAACTGAAGTTTGGGTTAAGTATTCTGAGTCTTGTCCCATATTAGTATAAAATAAAGTAAATACTTGTCTGATTGATTATGAGAAGTAATGGTGATTAAATCATAAAAAGCTATGTATGGTAATAATAAAACCTAATTTCATTTAAGGAGTGATATCATGCTTTAGTATTAATAATCAGAACTTGAAATACTTTACTTTCTGGGAAAGAGAATTCTCCCCTTTTTCCTGCTGAATACATTCCTCCTAAGGCTTTTGCTATCAGGCATAAGAATAGGCACAGTTGGACTTTTTTCTCTTTCCACTTGACAGGCAGTGCTTCAGGGCTTTCCCAAGGTCCTTGTACCTACCATACGGAGTTTCAACCCTCTCTTTTGTGCTTACTGTGTGTTGCATCCTCTTCCAGCTTCCCTACACTGGTGGTGTTGCTTCCTGTTGCCTTAGGAATAGCCAGTGCTCTAGGTTAGGCAGAAAGTCTAGCTATAAAGAGATGGTTGTGGGAACTAAGCAACCATACTTTCTATAACTCCTGAAAGATGCAGCAGGTTCTCCGTATGAGTTGGTGTAGTTTTTCGCTCTGTCCCCAAGGTAGCTGTTGTTGGCTGAAAACATTTACTCGAGAGCTCGAAATTCTGGGGGACAGTATGAACATTGTGACATTCTTCTGTTTGTATACTGTATGTGTACACTTAGAATTTACAAATGGATGCAGGTTTGTTTTTTTTGTTTTTTTTAATATGAAATGCTTTTTACAACTGTATTGTGTTTATTGAATGGGGTTAGAAGGCTAGGATTCTTTGGTATCTATCTTCAGAAAGTTCTTGCTCTTTATATCCTCTTTAGTAATTAATGTTTCCATGGGTACTATATCATTCCATTCAAAAGGAATACAGACTGAAGCTTGTAGAATGAAACCACACATATATCATGGGTGGATAGTTTATAGTGTGCTTATTGCTGCTTTGTTATTGTTAGTGTTGAGTGTTCCTGTGCTGTATGGAATTCAACACTAATCTGCTATAAGTATGGAGCTGGGTATGGGGAACATTTGCAGGGAAGTTTGTTTCTCCGCTTGTTTTTCCAGGGGTATTCGAGATGACATTGAAGAGGAAGATGACCAAGTGAGTTCCTATGCAGTATTTCTATCTTTTATTTTTACCCCACAAAGTCTATACTGGGGACAAGCTAGAGCTTGTCTTCACTGAAATGGCAATTGCTGACATTCAGCAGGGAATGCCATTTGAGTTGCTCCTTTACTCCTGTGTGACCTATTGGTAATATAAAGATGCATATGGCTTTCTTCCATGTTGAAGATGGAATTTTTGATCAACTATGACAAAAATGAATAGCTTTATTTGCTTGATTTTGTTTTTTAATCCAAAATTGACATTTATTCTGGTAAACCAAGAAGTAGAGTAGTGTGGGATCTACTGATGGCCTCAATGACTGTCTTTTAGTATATTTTTTCCTACTGAACAGTTATGGGATGGTGAGAAGGGAACCAGAGTGAGCAATAGCCCTTTCCAGGTTTGAGACCTTTTCTAATCAGTGTTAACTTCCAAACTTGGATTGGTAAAGCCACAGCATGTCTTCTACAGCTCTGAGCAGGGGCCATTGAAGCCCTACCCCAGGAAGGCTGTAGAACAGACAGATCTGTAAGTCTTATGTTAAACCAGCTAAATTCATTTTGTGGTACTAACTGCCTCATTCATTTCTTCTGATTGTCCCTTTGAATACTGCTATTGTTAAAGGAATCATTGCTAGTAAGTCTTGTCTTGGTTGGTGCACCTGGTGCATTGTATACACTAATGACTTGGAGCAGAAACTTTCTCTGTTTTACTTGGGTGTGATTATGCTTTTGTGCTTTCCTGCAGGAAGCTTACTTTCGATACATGGCAGAAAACCCAACTGCTGGTGTGGTTCAGGAGGAGGAGGAAGATAACCTGGAGTACGATAGTGATGGAAATCCAATTGCACCTTCTAAAAAAATCATTGATCCTCTTCCTCCCATTGATCATTCAGAGGTATGGTGTTTCTTGTTGAATTTGATTCTTGCTTCAAGTTGACAGAGTTTTCTCCATCTTTAGTATTTAGGTTTTCCCAATATCTAAGTACTCTTGATTCATGCTCTTTATGTTGTAAGAATATTTGTTCTTTGGGATCTTGTCACATCTGCTAAGTGGTTGAGTCAGATAGTCCATAAAGCTTTACAGGAGCCTATATTATCGAAGATACAGCTGAAACATTTGTTCACATTCGATTTTTTTTTTTTTTTTTAAGATTTATTTTATTTATTTCTCCCTCTCCCCTTGTCGTTTGCACTCACTGTCTGCTCTCTGTGTCTGTTCATTTTGTGCTCGTCTTCTTTTTAGGAGGCACTGGGAACTGAACCCAGGACCTCCCGTGTGGGAGGGAGGCACCTTGAGCTACCTCTGCTCCCTGCTTGTGGTGTCTCTCATTATGTTTCCCTGTGTGTCTCTTTGTTGCATCACCTTGTTGCATCAGCTCACTGCACCAGCCTGTTGTGTCAGCTTGCCATCTTGCTTGTCATCTTTAGGAGGCACCGGGAACCAAACCCAGGACCTCCCATGTGATAGGCGGGCACCCAACTGCTTGAACCACATCTGTTTCCCCACATTTGATTTTAGGCTAAGAATTTTATTCAAGCGATTGTACTTGTTTTCTAAAAGCAACACTTGCCATCTCCCTTTTAAAATAGGTCCTTGGTCCTGTATTTGTTTTTTCATGGCTATGAATCTTTATTGTTGCTCCCAGATGTGGGACAAATGGAGCCAGAAATTACAGGTTCCTTAAATCAGGAAAGGAGAATTAGGATATCAGTATACCCACTGGATGGAAAAATCTGAGCTTCATCCAGGTTAAATATCAGACTAGATTTGTATACCCTAGTAATTCTGTCTAGTGCATTTGTTCTCAAAGTGTGGTCAGAAGATCCCTGGAGGTCCTTGAGACCTTTTCCACATCATCAAAACAATTTTTATACTAAAATTAAGATTATTTGCCTTTTTCACTGTACCAGCATGTGCATCAATGGTATAAAAGTAATGGTGGGTAAAATTGCTGATGCCTTAACACAAATCCAGTCACTGGCACCAAACTGTTAAAGTAGTTATTATATTCTCTGGCAGACCATTTCAATATTTCACTCCCCCTCAGATGGCTTCCTCATTTCTTTTGCTTGTTTGTGCAGGTTGTCTGCTCGTTGTCTGTTTTTTTCTTTAGGAGGCACTGGGAACCTAACCTGGGACCTCCCATGTGGGAGGCAACTGCTTGAGCTACTTCTGCTCCCTGCTTGTGTTTTCTTCTTCTTGTCTGCTCGTTGTTTTGCTTTTTGTCTTTTTTTTTCTCATTTGTTTATCTTCTTTAGGATGTACTGGGAACCAAACTCAGGATCTCCCATGTGGGAAGCGAGTGCTCAATTGCTTGAGCCACATCTGCTCCCCCCATTTCAATATTTTAGAAAGCCAGTTTCACGTAAGAATATTCTTGAGGAAACAGGAAGCATTGTTTTTATTAAATCTTGACCCTTGAGTTACATGTTTTTTAAATATTCTTTGTGACAAAATGGGAAATACACATAAATCGTTTCTTTTGCACACCAAAACATGGTAGTTATCTCAAGGAAAAGCCTTAAATGTTTGAGTAGTAAGCTGAACTAGTTTTTTCTCCCCCCCCCCAGGGAACACCATTTTCACTTGAGAGAATGAATGACACTTTAAGGAAAACAATTGACAGTCTTTATTGCCAATGGCAGAAATTCAAGCTTTCAAGTGAAAGTTAGAATTTGGAAACTTGTGTCCACCACAGTGGGCTTGACAGCTTCCTAGAACTTAAAAACCTTTCTCATGAAGTTGATGGTGATATTAACAAATGTGATTTTTTTTTTTTAAACATTTGTGTAATGAAATGTGTCAACATTTGGAAGATCTACAAACCTCAGTGAACCAATATTTTCCAAATGTTTGATGCATGATGTTACAAAATTATGCATGAATAAAAATACATTCAAAGTATATGATAGACTGGTAGATTATAGTGTAACAGGGTGTGAACAGTTCATTGATTATGATTTCAGTTTACACAATGCAAATTACCTTTAAAAAATGACCACTTGTCAAGTTTCAGTATGGTATCAAAGAGGAATAAATATCTACAAGTATCTGTAAAGAGTATCAAAATACTCTTCTCCCTTTTCCAACTATCTTTGTGAGGCCATATTTTCTTCGATACATAAAGCAACAATTTAAATGCACTAGAAGCTGTTTTTTTATGTCAGACACTAAAGAAAATTTCAAAAATGTAAAACAGTGCCACTTTTCTCAAATTTCTTTTGGAATATAAAATTTTTTAAAATTAAAATATTTACTTTAAAATATAATGGGTTTATTGTTATTTTTAAATTAATTAAATGTATTTTTAAATTTCTTATTTTTTATTTTAATATGTCAAATATTGATTGATATAACCCACATAAGCAAAAGCTCATTGTGTTTTTGTTGTATAAGTAAAAGGGGGCCTGAGATCAAAAAGTTTGAGAACTACTAGTGGTAGTAGACTAGAGTATAGGTTAGATTCAGCTTTTTAAATATTTTCTTTTACACGGATGCTACCACATGATACTTTGGTATTTTACATGTGGCAAATGAAATTAAATATGTGCAACTGATCTAGGAGGAAGCATCCATGATAAAGGGTGAAAATCAAATAAGGAAAACACAAGTACTTGAAATAATCATCTAATAACCTGAGATACTTGACAAAAAGCTCCAACTTCTTCATCACGCTGGATATCCCATGATTATCCTAAAGTGATGGGCAATCTGTCAAGAGAGACCAGCAGTAAGGAAAGGAAGGGGAAGCGTCAGTACGATTACTTCAATCAAAGGCTTGTGGCTCTTGAGCTGCATCTGACTGCAGTCTCTGGCTCATCTCCTGTGCTCCTCACTTACTGCACCCCTCCATTTCAGATGAATCTCCTTACCTATTCCGAGGAAGCCCATGTTGGGTAGTAGGAAACTGCAGTGGCCCCTTAGTATCCTCACACAGTTCTACCATCCTGTAGTTTTCAGCTGCTTTGTTTGCACACCTTTCAAATGCTTTCATTACCCTTCTGCCTGTAGTAACCTTCCACGTCCATTTGTTTTGGATACATTTGTTACATTTGTGAACAAAGACAAAAAATTCTTGCTCTCATGGAACTAAACTGATCTAGGAATAGATAGGAGAAAACTAAAGAAGACCATGTTGCAGCTTAGTGCATGATCATAGGAGACATAACAAAAGTTTCTGCCTATTAATGCTAAAAAGGAAACTTTAAAAACTTTTTTTTTTTTTTTTTAAACTTTTTTGTTGGTAATACAAAGATAATTTTAGGCCATATCCCAGAATTATAAATTTTTAAGCTGTTTATAGAAGGCTTGTCTTTTAATAATTAAGTTTATTATAGACAATTCATGATGTCAAAAAGAATCATTTATATTTTTTTGTAGATTCATATGTGATGATGTGCCTGTTTGTATCCTTAGTACA
Organism: Tolypeutes matacus; assembly: GCA_026826555.1. Taxonomy (NCBI): domain Eukaryota; kingdom Metazoa; phylum Chordata; class Mammalia; order Cingulata; family Chlamyphoridae; genus Tolypeutes; species Tolypeutes matacus. Next base: position 5,559,695 of record JAKSZT010054478.1, read on the forward strand.
GTAGTTTATGAAAGGAGTAGCAGAAATGACTTCTTCACTTTTTGGAATTAGAAATGTTTGGCCATACTTTTTTTTTTTTTTTTTAAATTATGTAAATAATTACATGTTTTTAAAAAGAACAGAGCTTCCTCTAAAGGCAGAGCTGTTTCCAAAGGAAACATTTGGAATGTTTTTAAGTGCCTAGACCTAGGTGAACAGCTTACTCCAAAACATTTAAGTATTATAGGGTAGAATATCTTCTTTTTAATAATTGTCCTCTGGGGCCTTTGGCATTGTAGAGAATCCTTCATCTGCTTCAAGGTCATTCAAATCTGAGGTGTTCATAAGAGTGTCTTTAGGAAGTAGGTTGGTGTTTACGTTGAAAATAGGAATGAGAAGTACTGGCTGTATTTTTTGGGATATGTGTCATGAATAAGTGAATTATTTTGTTCTTTCTAGCTGGTTATGGCTTTCTTGTATAAAATTTATTAAAAGTTATTCTGAATTAAAATCAAACTTACAGGCTTGACTCTTGAATTCTAGACTAACTTTGAGTAATTGGACCTGCAGATTGACTATCCACCATTTGAAAAAAATTTTTACAATGAGCATGAAGAGATAACCAACCTCACCCCACAGCAGTTAATTGATCTCCGGCATAAGCTCAATCTTCGGGTAAGACAACCATTAAACTAAATATTTCTTATATTAATGTTAATTAGTTCAAGTTTAGTATTATTGTTTAGCCAAATTAAAATAACCTTGAATTTCTTTCCTAATGGTTACTGAAGTACTTTTATTTTTTTTGGTGAAGTACTTTTGATAGAATAATAATTTTATCTCTCTTGGGCCTATGTGTCTGGCTTTTATTGTCTTAGTCCTCCAGATGATATTTTAGGATAGGATCAAGTTTTCTTTGATGTGATACACATGAATGCTATATGTGTTCAGTCAACTTTGTATATAAATGCATTGAAACACTTAAGTCATTGTGGTCTTTAGATGAGTCAGTAAGTATTTCTGGAATGTGTACCATTTGATAAGTACTGTGCTGGGTGGGCTAGAGATGATGGGTAGAAGTCTCCATCTTCAAGAAAAAACAAGAGTAAGATGTGAATGACATATGAAGTCTTAGGGTATTTTGAAACGAAGATATACTTCTCAAAATATATACAGTACACTTTAGAAAAAATAGAGAAGAAATTAATGCCTCTTAAAAATGGGCGTGCACTAATTTCAGAGTAATAGTTTATTTATTTATTCATTTATTTTAATTTTTTAAATTTTTACCGGGAGGTCCTGGGGAATCGAACCCAGGTCCCTCCATATGGGAGACAGACGCCCAGCCATTTGAGTCACATCTGCCCCCCTCAGGGTAATAGTTTAAACTGTCCACCAAAATAATTTTTTTTTTTTTTTTTAAGATTTTTATTTATTTATTCATTTATCCCCCCCTTGCTGCTTGTGCTTGCTGGGTCAGCTAACCACACCGTGTGGGCAGGCTTGCCTTCACCAGGAGGCCCCGGGAACCGAACCGGGGGCCTCCCATATGGTAAATGGGAGCCCTACTGATTGAGCCACAGCCGCTTCCCCAAAATAATTTTGAATTGCACATTGGTCACATTGTTTAGGGTGTTGCTAGATGTTAAGTGAAACACAGATACCATGCTGATATCTACTCTGGTGTGGACAACTTCCTGGCCTATGTCTGCCTTTCCAGTTGCTCCATGATGTTAGAATGCGTCTCTTTTCCAAGAGAGCCAAGTGCACATGTGTGTTATATGTATGTGCTTGTCTTTATTTATCTCTCCCCACCCCCTTGTTGTTTGCACTTGTTGTGTCTGTCTTCTTTGTTTCTTTAGGAGGCACCAGGAACTGAACCTGGGACCTCTGGTATGGGAGGGAGGCGCCTAATTGCTTAAGCCACCCCCATTCCCTGCTTTGTTGTGTCTCTTGTTGCGTCATCTTGTCATGTCAGCTCACCGCACCTGCCTGTTGCACCAGCTCGCCATCCTGCTCGTCCTCATTAGGAGGTACTGGGAACCTCTGCTCCCTGCTTTGTTGGGTTTTTCATTATGTTTTTATTCTTGTGTTTCTTGTTGCATCATCTTGTGTCAGCTTGCTGCACCTACCCGTTGCGCCAGCTCGCTGTCCTCTTTAGGAGGCACCGGGAACCACATCTGCTTCCCCACCCTACCCCAGACTTTTAAGTGAAATTCTGATTGGGAAATAATCAGCATCACCAGAGAAGCATTGAAAAGTTAAAATTGTTGAAGTCAAAATGGAGGTTATAAATCCCATTCTTCACCTGGGCACAGTTCAAACAATGCTTTGACAGTTACTAACTGAGACATTAACTTTGCAGCAATAACTGAAAATGGAGATGGTGGATATCATTGTAGCTAATGGATATAGACATGTCTTATTTGGGGCTTATTTGTACTTTTCAGGAGGAAATTTTATTAATGTTTTTCCTACCATCTGGTTCATACTTACACAGAATGGCAGGAAAAAAAAAACATTACTGACTTTTTCTAATTCATTAGACAGTATTTCTTCCTTTTTCTTTTAATTCTTATGAGAAAATTAATTTTGACTTAAGAGATTTTAAACAGGGAAGCAGTCGTAGTTCAGTGGTTGAGCGCTTGCTTCCCTTGTACAAGGTCCTGGGTTCAATCCCCGGTACCTCCTAAAAGAGATTTTAAACATATGACAGAGGTACAGGCTTTTTACTTTTCGTACCCAAGCTAAATGCTAGATACAGGTAAATATTATTGAACTTCAAATGCTATTTATTTTTTAAGTACAAGTCATTCCTGGGAGTTTTCTTTATCCCTAGGTCTCTGGTGCTGCACCTCCTAGACCAGGAAGTAGTTTTGCTCATTTTGGGTTTGATGAACAACTTATGCACCAGATTCGGAAATCTGAGTACACACAGCCCACTCCAATACAGTGCCAGGTGAGTAAAACATAGAAATGAAGTAGAATGATGTTCAGCAACTATAGTTATTTTATATAACAAATCAAAGTAGCAAATCAGTGTTTAGTGCAGAACTATATTGATATGGTTAGAAAGTGTCCAAATATTTCCTCTGTAGCGAAGTCTTCAACTTTTGCCTTAATTAAGGGGAAAAAATTAGAGTCTTAACATACTTGAAATCCAAGAATATTTTGGGAATCTTTAAAAATTAAAGAGCAAAGAGTAAATTATTTACCACTCTAAAAAGTTGCTAAGGGACTGAGAAATGTTCTTTTGTCTCTGGTAAATGCCTTGAAAGCATGAAATGAAGAAAATATTTCATAGGACCCAAACCTAACAAAATAGATTTGCAAATGGACAAATTTAGCATTAGCAATGACTAGGCATCCTTTGTGTATGGCTGAAATTGAGGGTTTCTGTTTCTCCTTCATATGTAGAATTTATTCATTCCTATATAGACTATGAGAATTTTCAGTATATGAATGAGGAAGTCTGCACCTTCTCACGAGAAAGAAACTTAAAATGTTGGCAGTCACTGCCATTATAAGTTGCAATGTTTCATTCCTGTGTTTCAAGCAAATTAGAGTCATTCATATTCTATAAATGGTGGCCAATCCACATGAGGAGAATAATGAATTTCCTTTATAATTAAGAAGTTTATTGGAATGCCAGGTATTTCTTGCTATTCCATAGCCACTATGCATGGTCCAGGGTATTTTTGTTTCATTGGAAATGAATGTTATTAATAGCCATTTATCCTTCCCCCAAGTTTTCCTTCATTACATCTTTGGAATTGAAATTTTAGAGTGAACACACCTTATTTTTTCTCCAGGGTGTGCCTGTGGCATTAAGTGGTAGAGACATGATTGGCATTGCCAAAACAGGCAGTGGAAAAACTGCAGCCTTTATCTGGCCCATGTTGATTCATATAATGGATCAGAAGGAATTGGAGCCAGGTGATGGACCAATTGCAGTGATTGTGTGTCCTACACGGGAGCTTTGCCAGCAGGTATGTGCTTTGTATAGAATGCCCTCATTCATATATGGACTAGCAAAGGATTAGCCAGACAGTCACTTAGGCAGACTTATCAGGAAACTTGGCAAGTATTTCGTGTTACATATTTTCTATATAGCCAAATCACATACTTTTCCATAGAAACTACTGATTTAAAAGAGCAGAAATATTATGGCATGGGAATTGTTTTTTGTAAGCTCCTAGTGTTTTCCTACTGAGTTAATCCATTTTTCTTGGTAGAAAGGGTTAGGAAGAGAAGTGACAAAAAAATGAATAATCAAGGCAAGGTTTTAGATAGCCTGTTGAGATGTGAAATGCTATTCTGTTTGCTACTCACATACTTCCTTATTAAGAAAATTAATCTTAAAGCATGTTCTAGGGGAGGAGATGTAGCTCGGTGGTTGAGCACCTGCTTCCATGTACAACGTCCTGGGTTCAATCCTTGGTACCTCCTAAAAATATATAAATTAATTTAAAAATAATAATAAACCATGTTCTAGGTTTTGATTTTCTGTAACTTATAACATACTCTATATGTTTTTCAGAACTCTTTTTTGGGTCATGACAGAGGTGTTAGTTGGTGGTTAGTGTCATGTTTGTTAATGTGTCATTAACCACTTTGTAGATCCATGCAGAATGTAAGCGGTTTGGGAAAGCATATAACCTTCGATCAGTGGCCGTGTATGGAGGAGGGAGCATGTGGGAGCAGGCCAAGGCCCTTCAGGAAGGGGCAGAGATTGTTGTGTGTACCCCAGTAAGTATGTCAGCCTCTCTTGGTGTGAAAAAGATGGTTAGTTACTGAGAGAATTCCTTCTACAATGTGGTAAAGCAGGGTTGTACATTCCCTGATGAGTGACAGCTTGTGACTTTGGTTTAATCTGGACAATCCAGGAACAGTCTCTGTGATGTATACATTCGTAGCTGCAAATCCCCCTCTATTTCGAATAGGTTTTTTAATGCTCTTCTAGAAAATGGATCCATGGTTACCCACAGTATCAAGAATAAGAAAGATAGTCAGGTTATCGTCACAACTGCCCAGGAGAGTATATCCTGTTCATTAAAACCCACTGATTAGGCTTTAATTTTGGTCATTTTAGAATTCCTCACAAAATGGTTCTGGGCACTTTCCCACAGACTTTATTTTTTTTATTTTTTTATTTTTTTATTTTTTTATTTTTTTTTAAGATTTTTATTTATTTATTCATTTATCCTCCCCTTGCTGCTTGTGCTCGCTGGGTCAGCTAACCACGCCGTGCGGGCGGGCTTGCCTTCACCAGGAGGCCCCGGGAAGCGAACCCGGGGCCTCCCATATGGTAAACGGGAGCCCTACTGATTGAGCCACAGCCGCTCCCCCCCCACAGACTTTAAATCACAATTAATGTAAAGGAAGAATCTTGAGTTTTCAAAATTTCTATTTTCTTGGGCTAGGTAGTGAATGAAGGTGGAGACTGTTGAACCAGTATCTATTACAGTCCAAAACTGGAGTATTAACACTTTTGCCAGGAATTCAACTTAAGAAAGTTCTTGTAAATCTTTTTCATTATACTGACTGTTCACTTTCTGGATCTCATAGGGTCGACTAATCGATCATGTGAAGAAGAAAGCTACCAATCTTCAAAGAGTCTCTTACCTTGTTTTTGATGAAGCAGATCGAATGTTTGACATGGGTTTTGGTATGATTTGAATACTAGTTTCTTCTGTCACCATCATTGTGATGTAGTTTTTTCTACACCTTTCTAGACTTTCTTTCTGTGGGAGAAGCTAAAAACACGTGTGGATAGGGTTAGACTGTAGAGATGTATCTAAGGCATTAGATATTTTCAGGAGTTTCTCAAGAAAAGTATGTTAGGCTTGATTGAGTTGAAATCTAAAAGTACTTTTGAATAGGGGTTATATACTCTGTATTCTTTATTTTTATTCATGTAGCCTTTGATTGGTGGTAGTCAAGCTCAGTGTTCTTAGGTAGGTGAATATCCTCCTTGACTTACCCATTTGTGAAAACTCTAAAAAAGCTCTCTTTATTTCTCTTTATTGAGGAACACAGTTGTGCCCAGCCCTGATGAGTGGAGAAAAAGTTTTTCCAAGTTTCATACTGAATATGTCTTAGGAGTTTTGAATTTTCCTTAGTTCTTTCATATAAAGATTTTTTTTTTTTTTTTTTTTTTTTTTTTTTTAACTAAAATGACTTTTTCTAGGTACTCAAATTGTAGGACAGGATTATGATATTAATTTTACTGTTCTGCTTCTTCTAGAATACCAGGTGCGATCAATAGCAAGTCATGTCCGTCCTGACAGACAGAGTATGTATGAAGCAGCTTTATTAAACCACATTTGTACGCTGAATAAACACCTATTTGTTTTATAAGCCCTCACACTATGGAGGCAAAAATGATTGTGTGTGTACTGGTGAGAACCATGAAGGGAGAGATGATGACAGTTTATCTGGTGCAAGAAGAGGGTATCAGTGTAACTTACTTTTATAAGTGGTAAAACCAAGGCTCCAAGATTAATTGACTTGCCCCAGTTTATATAGTTTTATCAGTGGGTAGAGGTAAGACACAGTACATACTGATTTGAAGTCAAGCATTTTCCTCAACTATGCTGATAATCCATGTCTTCATTGAAATGGTAATAAAAAAAAGAATAAGGGCAAGTCTTTTTTCTTTGGGAATCAGTTTTCCAACTAAATTTAAAATTCAGGGGGGTTTATTTTTAAAAATAATTCTGAATGTCGGTAGGAATCCTAGTGGGTATTCAATAAAGTTCTACTGTTTTCTTTAACAGAATTTACTTTACCTTTTAGCTCTCTTATTCAGTGCAACTTTTCGGAAAAAGATTGAAAAATTGGCGAGAGACATCCTTATCGACCCTATTCGAGTGGTGCAGGGAGATATTGGAGAGGTAACCCTAAGTGGGGCTGGATGGGACCCAGTGTGTTATTTCTCATATTGTGGAGACATGGAATTAATTTCTTACTGTTCAGATAAAAATAATAATGCTGTTACATATGTATGTATGTGACAACTATATTTTACATTTATAAGTTTTTTGGGGGTATGTGAAACAAGGTTGGCAAAATGTTGATAATTGTTGAAGCTGGGTGGTGGGTATATGGGAGTTGATTATGTTCGTCTCACTTTTTTTGATGTTTGGAAATTGTGTGTGTGTGTGTGTGTGTGTGTCGCTCTGCCTGCAAGACTACCAGTGAATTAGACTCGAAATGAAATTGTAAATAATTGTGGGAGGAAGCCTACAGGATGATGCAGTGGGATGGTTTGAAAGGCCTGGGGAAAATAAGTTAAGATTTAGGTTTCTTACCTATACGTGTGCTCTATGTGGAAGAAATGTCCTGTGTTGGTTAGCACATTAACATTATCAGTTTTTCTTGAGTGCTTTATGTGCATGTGCGAACTGTAGTAGGATCAGTGAATGGGAGGGACAGAAAAGGAGTTTATTAGGATTAATCTGAATATGCATCTGAGTAGGAGTAGGAGTATTAGTTAAGGATATGTATATACCAGGAGGGGTGGAGAGCAGTGTTGGAGAGGGGAGGTAAATTTTGAGCTGGACTTGACTTGCTGAAGGAAAGCCCAAGGAGAAGAGGGGGATTGTTCAAGATTCTTCTGGATGCAGAAAATGTGACACCACTGTAACAATCACTTTTCATTTCTTGCTTCTCAGGCAAATGAAGATGTGACACAGATTGTGGAGATTCTCCATTCTGGGCCTAGTAAATGGAACTGGCTTACCAGGCGTCTGGTGGAGTTTACCTCTTCAGGGAGTGTCCTCTTGTTTGTTACTAAAAAAGCCAATGCTGAAGAGCTAGCCAATAACCTTAAACAGGAGGGTCATAACCTTGGGCTGCTCCATGGGGACATGGATCAGAGTGAAAGAAACAAGGTCATTTCAGACTTTAAGAAAAAGGACATCCCAGTTCTGGTGGCTACAGATGTTGCAGGTAGAGTATGAACTCCCCCCCCCCCCCAAGTAAGTTTAGGTTCCTATGCCATAAGGGTGCTCTTACTATTTAAGACCTATAATATCTGAAGGTACTCTGCCGGCTGGCTGGCCACACCCCAGGGAGTAGCATTTCAGAGGAGTGTTTACAATCTGGAACTCTGGGTACCACTTTTCCCTTTACCGTTTTCCACTGACCTATATACATCAGAGAACCCCCATAGCTAGAGGGCACTTGGAAAAAATTGAGGCAGTTACATCATAGATACCCTTATGGTGTGTCTGAATAAAATAGATGTCTTATATTGGTTTAATTAGGCATATTTCATTCAGGATCAGAATTCTTTTTTCTTTTTTTGAATTTTGACTTTGTTGAGTTTGAATAGTTACCCTTAAAAGTTGGTATTTTCTCCCAGAAAGGAGAGATTCTTTCAGCTTCAAGACATATTTGATGCTAGTTTTAATTTTTTAATATATTCCTGGTGCAAGAGAGAGGATATGGCAGATTATCAGTGGCAGAAGATTCAAGTCCCTTAGACTTGGCAGCCCAGCATCACAGAATCTACAGTAGTGGCATTTGGGCTAACTTAAATGTCTGTTTCTCAGCTTACCAAAGCCATGCTGTTTGCCTGGATACAGGAGATGTGGGTTGATGTGCTAGCCTCTCTGGTTACTTTGGTCTTTTGCTCCAGATGAATAATAAAAAGATTTGGTTGTTTTTTGTTTCAGCCCGTGGTCTGGACATTCCTTCAATTAAGACTGTCATTAACTATGATGTGGCACGAGACATTGATACCCACACTCATAGGATTGGCCGCACAGGCCGAGCAGGCGAGAAGGGTGTGGCCTATACCTTACTGACCCCAAAGGACAGCAATTTTGCTGGTGACCTTGTCCGGAACTTGGAAGGAGCCAATCAACATGTTTCCAAGGAACTCCTAGATCTGGCAATGCAGGTGAGGGGCTGGACATAATTCAGTTTACTCCGGTTGTAAAACTTAAGTGTGAAAATCAGCAAGCCTGAGGCAAATAAGAAAGAAAGTTGACAAGAAACTCAGGGTTGGGAGGGGGGTGGCTAGTGCTTATGAGGTACAGACTGGGATCATGAGATTTTAAAATCATCTAGTCTGTTTTCCTGTCCTCTTTCAACATCTGTATTGAAAAGCTATAACTTCTGTTGTGCTAAAATCTGCCCCTTTAATTTATCCCTCTGCCTTATAGCACACTTAGGACTAAACTTAATCTCAAAGATGTCTACTCTGCTCCTCACTGCCCCCCCCCCAAATCATCTCTTATTTGAGAGCTAAAAATGTGTGGTATCTTAAAAATAATATGTGATGCCTCTTACTTTTCAGTCCTTTGATCATACTGATTAAATTCTTCTAGGTGTGCTCCAGTCCAAACTGAGTTGAGGTACTCCACTAAATATATATATATATTTTTTTAGTTTGATTTCCATTTTATTTGTTTTTTTCTCCAGAAAGTACTATTTTTTCAGTCTTTAAGGACTCAGCACTTTACATAGGCTTTGGCGGAGGTCGTGGAGCAGCACCCGCAGGTCTAAATTGGGGTGAGGGTGTTCGGTCCTTCCGGGCTTCACGAGAACAATTTCTGACAACCTTGCTGTGAATAGCACAACTCACGCAGTAATGTAGTAATGTAGTTTCACATACAGCTTAGGAAGCACATAAGCATTGAAAACACTTGCTTCGGAAATGTCCCTGGCAGCTGCGGCCTCTACTATATTTCGAATGACGAACTTCTTAATGGCTCGCAGCGGGCGCAGTTCATGCAGCAAATAGGCTGCACGTGGCCACGACCCTTTTTGGCACGACCATTGTTCCTTCTTTTCTTTGTCATCTCGGAAGCGAACACGGGAAAGAGTTAGGTACTCCACTAAATTAAATCTTGGCTTAAGTCAGTACATGCAGTATCCAGATTGCACATGGGTAGTGTTCTCAATAGTCTTTTCGAGGTTAGTTGGAACTCAAGAATGTGTGTTCTCCTGGTAGGAACTGTGTCAGAATCATAAGCCAGCCCACAGAACTGTTTACCAGTAATGCAGTTGTAGTGTTGGGTGCCCAAGCTTTAGGTCCTGGAATAAAGGACCTGCCATGCAGGAGAGAAGAGAATGATATTTCCTCTCCCTTTCCTAGATATAGAGAGCCAATCCTAAAACTAAATTTTTGAGCAAGATACAGTACATCTGTGGCATTCCACTACAGCTGATTGCTCTCATACTGTGTCACCTTCCCTGATCAGCACTTTTCCCAAGCCTGCCCTCCCTCTCAAATACTCCACTTTGACAGAAACATGAGATTGTCAGATAAACTTTTAATCTTCTCAGAGATGTTTGCCTTCCTAAGAGAATGTGAATAAATCTTAGTAGTAGTATTCTGGCAGTGATCAAGTTCAGTGAAAACTTTCAGGCTCTATGAGTAAAAAAAATTTTCTGTTGTGTGGCTACCAGTCCTTCCTTGGAAGTCTACCCCTGGACTTCATTCTAAGAAGCCCGACTTTATATAGCTTTTTCCCTCAACTTCTGAACCCATCAGTTCTTTAAAAGCCCCTAATTTTATATCTGATAGTATATATAGATTACTTGAGAAATAGAAAATAAATTCATTTTCCTTGAGGAAGTTAGAAGTGACCACAGTGGAAGCAGAGGTAGCTCAAGTGATTGAGCACCTCTCTCCTGCATGGAAGGTCTAGGGTTCAGTTCTGGTGCCTCCTGAAAAAACAAACAAACAAACAAAACAAACGACAAGCTAAACAAATGAAAAACTCAGGAAAGCCAGTGTGGCTCAGTGGTTGAGTGCTGCCTTCACACACACGAGATCCCAGGTTCAATCTCTGGCCCCCGGTACCTCAAACAAAAGAAGTGACCAGAGTGACTCTGTTATATTCTAGGCCTCTAATCACTTCCCTTCTAGGTGACCCTGAAGGAAGGAGCAATAAAAGAAATCCAGATAAGGATCTTGGTGTCCTGACAAATTTGGTGGATTAAACTACCAAATAAAATTAATCTAGTTCCTGTGAACAGTTCCTCCCTTGCCATAAATGTGTTGGCTGAAGATGAAGCAAAGGTTCTTCCTTCCATTTAAATACCACCTTGATCTTGTCTCTCTCTCCCTTCTCTGGCCTAACTTTGAATTGTGTTCAATGCAGAATGCCTGGTTTCGGAAATCCCGCTTCAAAGGAGGGAAAGGCAAAAAGCTGAATATTGGTGGAGGCGGCCTGGGCTATAGGGAGCGGCCTGGCCTAGGCTCTGAGAACACGGTGAGTCCAGACTCCAGTCATGCCCTTAAAATTGGTCCTGGCTGTCGTTAGGACTATACTGATCTATAGAAGATCACCTCAGTGCATTAAAAACCCTGCCAAGAGGGGACCTTGTACATCATCATCTAATTAGAATGCAGTGCTTGTTCTTAAAGTTGTGATTTTCTGTTGAAGAAGCATGTGTGTACTTGGCTGACAAGGCTCGCTCAGGATATCAGTCTAGACTAGAGGTGGTTCTCAAATTGCAGTTCCTGGACCAGCATCATCTGCATTACCTGAGTACCTATAGAAATGCAAACCAGTGCCCCACCTCAGCTCTACTGAATCAGAAATCCTGGAGGTGGGGCCCAGCAGTCTGTTTTTAGAAGCCCTTCCATAACACTGGTCTAGAGCTGCCATTAGGAAATTATTACCATAGGTGTCTCTGTAAGCTCTAGCTGTATCTTGTAACTAAACTCAGGAATGATTCCTACACTCTGGGAAATAGCATCAGAGGGAGGCTAGAGCTAGCTTTTCTCACAATCCAGAGAACAAAAGCTTTTCCCTAACTGGCTTTCTTAATTGCCCTGTTTTCTGTTACTTTGAGTTCTAGGCCAGGGAAGAAAGCTGCCAGTCTACTTTTCTGCAGCATTATAGTTAAGCTGGTGCTCTTTTCTCATATTACAGTAATAACGATAGCTAATCTAGATTGAGCATTTAATGTGTGTGAGGGCCATTCCAGGCAATCACATGTATTAATCTTCACAACAGCCCAATGAGAGTGAGTAAAGATAATAACTGAAGTAGGTACCCAAGGGCTTCAGACCCTTAATTATCTGGATCCAGAGCCTGAGTCTCATACAATATGCTATACTACCTGCTTCATGGCTTTTTCGTCTTTAACATTAAATGTTTACTTAATTGTATGTATGTGTAACCCCCCCCCTTTTTTTTTTTTTGAGAAATAATACCGTATGTTCAACTTTAGGCATATACTCATTACACTTTTGATTATTAGGACTAATTCCCAGAAATAGAATTACTGATGAAAAGCATAAGCTTTTAAAAGCTCCTACTTCAGAATTTCCTGTATTTTGAGGCACATCCTGTGGCAGTGGGGCTTCCTACTCTACATCCTCATGGGTGTGCCTCCTTGTTTTTTGTTTTGTTTTGTTTTTTTAGGACCGAGGAAATAACAACAATGTAATGAGTAATTATGAGGCTTACAAGCCCTCCACAGGAGCCATGGGAGACCGGCTGACAGCAATGAAAGCAGCTTTCCAGGTCTGAAATAAGTGTGTAGTTTAGAGCTTTCAACAGTAACTCTTGAACAATGATGAGGGAACCTTGACTACTTGAGATAGTTGTGGGCTTGTGGGCTCAGTGCTGGATATAGATTCTTCTCACTGCTTGGATTTTGAATCTAAACTTAACTGATAAGCTTACCTGGAGATGCAGGTGTAAAGGCTTGAGAAACCACTCCTGCAATCTACTTCAGTCACACCCAGAGCCTGCAGCAGGATTTGTGTTCCCTCCCTGTCTCAACAGCCTAAAGTGTAGCTCACCTACAAGGCAATTGTAATGTGGTTGAGAGCAACTGCTATCTTATTTTGCTAAAACAAGTTTGATTCTGTATCTCTTATGAATCCTGAATCCTTCTTATTAACACTAAGCTGAATAGATAGATACAAACTAAATAGCCTTATAGCAGTTAGTTGGATTTTGCTTGCAATTTTTACCCATCCACCCCCACCCACCCCAAAATTTTTTTTTAAAGTGTTCATAACTTTTTGGAATTTAGAATTGCAGATTACGGATTCCAGATAGTACATGCATTGAATCACTACATACACAGGTGAATTTATTCTAGCCAATCAAACTGTAAAAGTAAATTTCAATACATTCAGGTCCATCTCACCACAAAGATCCATGGTCTTTCCTTTACAGCACAAAACCAAAAGGGACTGTGGGACCACCAGAGTACTAAAGTAGTAGCAGTGCCAAGATAGCAGTTTTCCTATACTTTATCATTGTCAAGCTTATATTTTCAAGTTTCTTGAATTTCATATTTCACCTACTCATTTTCTCTTTTCTCTTTTAGTCACAGTACAAAAGCCACTTTGTTGCTGCCAGCTTAAGCAACCAGAAAGCTGGAAGCTCTGCTGCTGGGGCCAGTGGATGGACTAGTGCAGGGAGCTTGAATTCTGTCCCAACTAATTCAGCCCAGCAGGGTCATAACAGTCCAGACAGCCCCATTGCCAGTGCTGCCAAGGGCATCCCAGGATTTGGCAATACTGGAAACCTCAGCAGTGCCCCAGTGACCTACCCCTCCACTGGAGCTCATGGACTCAACAACACAGCTTCAGGGAATAACACCCGAGAAGGAATCGGGGGTGGCAATGGGAAGAGAGAGAGATATACTGAGAACCGGGGTGGCAGCCGTCATGGTCATGGAGAGAGTGGCATTCGACATGGTGATAGCCCACGTCATGGAGATGGTGGTCGCCATGGAGATGGATACCGCTACCCAGAAAGCGGTAGCCGTCATGCTGATGGCCATCGGCATGGGGAGAACAGACATGGAGGAAGTGGAGGTCGACATGGGGAGAGCCGGGGTGCAAATGATGGTCGGAATGGTGAAAGCAGGAAAGAAGTTTGTAATCGTGACAAGATAGAACCCAAGGTGGACAGTAACAAGGTGGACAAGGTAGACAGCAAGACAGCTGATGGTTTTGCTGTCCCCGAGCCCCCCAAACGCAAGAAAAGTCGATGGGACAGTTAAGAGGGTATGTGCTGAAGCTTGCAATCAATTGTCTTGAATTTTATTTTTAGATTTTGGTAACTCGGTGTTCTCAGGGCTGGGTTGGGGCCCAAGGTATAAGGACCCCCTGCCCTTAGTGTGTAGCTGGGGCTTGGAGACATTACCCCTTCACCTGAATCATTTTCCGATGTTTCCTTGGGAAGCTGCTTGGTCCTGAGGAGCAAGGAGAGCTGGGAAGCTTCTTTTGGCTCTGGGTGAGTTGTCATAAGGATCAGTTGAGGATATGTTGGTAGAAAGGACCTTATAGGGCACAAAACTCACTCTACATTTGTATCATATGTATCTTATATTTTTTACTAAAATGTCATCTTAAAAACATTTACAGATATAATTCTTTTTCTTAGCTGTGTGGCTAGACAGTCTCCTTTTTAGGAGTTGGCTTCTGCAAACCTAGTCCATTTAAGTGTTAGGGATGAGTTTGGGAAGCAGTTCTAAACATATGCAGGGAAAGGAAATGTCTAACTCTAAGTGGGAGTTAATGCTCAGATTTCCCAACCATGTTTGTATCCTGAGACATATAGGAAGAAGCAGCCTTCCAGATGTAGGCTTTGAAGATTCCCAGAGCAACTATGATTGAAGGGGGAAGTTCCAGAATTGCTACAGGTCTGAGATGCTGTTAAATTAAAGTCTTCTATCTCATTTTTTTTTTTTTTTTTTTTTTTTAACTTTTAAACAATGGTAGAAAAACCTTTTTGCTGAAATAATTTTGATGATTTTTGTTCTATCTCGTTTATAAAAGGAAAAGAAATTATACAAAACTCAAATTTTGTGACTTTGTGAAGGTTTAAGATGTGCATTTCTTCCTGCTTGCTCTAGTAAAATGTTTTACTATTGGGACCTACCTGTTGGGTTGTTTTGTCATTTCTGAATGAGTAATATATGATACGGAGTACTGTAGCACATACTGTGAACACTCAAGATGTAGGGAAGTGTTCAGATATGTTTTTAAGGTAATAACTACTGGGAATTAAATTGTTATCCTGGTTTTAATGGAAAAGGGATGGGTGAAAATTTGAAAGGCCCACTTGCCCAAGAATGCCACTCCAATGTATCCAGATACCCCGTATACTTCATGGAAGGGTTGTAGAGCACAAAGGCATTTCAGCAGTGCTGTAACAGGAGCTCTTCCTTCAGGCAAGAGGATGTCCTCCTTACTGCTCAGGACTACCATGAGAGTTCCAAACACACCACTCACCATTTTTTCAGACAACTGTGATACAAGCAAGGAGGCTATTTTTGAGTGGCTCCGCTCACTTCCGCCTGTGTTTTTTCTTCTGTTCTTTGCGTTGCTGTGCTCTTTGGTCCTTCTTCATCCTTGAGTCCACCACCTTGAAATGACCTCTGACTCCAGCTGGCCGGCGCACTTTGCGACCCACACCTTTTTTGGCTACGACATAGGTAACTTGTCGTTTCTCCTTGCCAAGCCCAGCCTTCTTGTAAAGACTATATATGGAAGAAGAAACAGGTTGGAAGCTTTTTGCCATTCTTTTTGACCCCCAAGTACCTTTGTGGGCACTTTTCCCCCAATTACCTTCGCAGCTGTGCCACCTTCTCTCGTTCTGAGATATCCACCGTGCTCACTACAGCTTCTGCCTTCTTCTTGGTCTGCTCCAGCTTCTTCAGCATCTGTGAAGGGACCTCTGTCAGGCGACCTCTTCCCTATCCCTGACCCACCACCCCTAATCTGAGGCAGCCCCCATTACTTACCCTCCGTTTCTTTCTGGCCTTAGCTTCAGCCACTTTCTTGATGGGACGTGCATTGATTTCCCGCCAGCGTTTCCGGTAATGTTCCACCTCCTTTTTGTCAATAGGCAGTTGTCGTATCCTGTGCTGCTTTTCCTCCTGGACAAACCACTCTGGAAGTTCCCCCTCATCCTCATTAAATGTATAACTGTAACAGAGAGGACACCAGCCCTAATTACCACTCCAGGCCATCTAAAGAAGAAATCACTTACGCACTCCACCTTTTTCTGACCCCCTCACCGGCTGAAGGAGTTATCTATGAGATCTCTCTTGGCCTTTTTGGAAGAGGCAATAATAGCACCTAGTGCAAGGCCTTCAGGGTCCAGTATCCGATGTTTCACTAAACAGGGAAGAAGAGACAAAGCTCTATGCCCAAAGCTGAAAGTTCCATTATCTCCTCCCACTGCACTATATGCAGAGCTCTTACCTGGATCCTCGATAGGCACTATCTCAAACCCATCATCTGATGTAGGCTTCCGGCTTCGCTTCTTACTTGGCTGTGGTTCCTTACTGCAGAAGAGGTGAGGACTCAGGGAGGATCCTACCATTCCCCATACCACTCAGACAACACCCCACCTCACTTTAGCTCTGGCTCCTATTTAGAACCACCTAAGGAACTTTCAAAAATTCTGTCACCCAAATCCACAGTTGATATCATACTTTTTTTTTTTTAAAGATTTTATTTATTTATTCATTCATCCCCCCCTTGCCGCCCGCGCCCGCCAGGCCAGCCAACCACGCTGCGCGGGCGAGCCCGCCCCCACCAGGAGGCCCCGGGAACCGAACCCGGGGCCTCCCATACTGCAAACGGGAGCCCCACTGATTGAGCCACAGCCGCTTCCCGATATCATACTTAAGTAAGGTGAAAGACTGAAAGCTTTCCCCCTCAGGAACAAGACAAGATGCCCACTGCTACCACTGTTCAACATTGTATGGGAAGTTCCAGCCAGAGCAATTAAACAAGAAAAAGAAAAGGCATCCAAGAAGTAAAACTTTCTCTATTTGCAGATGACATGATTCTACATATAGAAAATACTGAAAAATCTTCAACAAAGCTCCTAGTGCTAATAAATGAATTCAGCAAAGAGGAAGGAAACAAGAGCAACACCCAAAGATATATTAGTAATGAACAACTAGAAGAAAAAAAATCCCATTTACAATAGCAACTAAAATAATATCTAGGAATGAATCTAATCAAGGATGTAAAGGACTTGTACACAGAGAACTATAAAACACTGCTAAAAGAAAGAAGACCTAAATAAGGATATTCTGTGTTCATGGATTAGAAAATTAAATATTCTTAAGGTCAATTTGCACATTCAGCACAATCCCAATCAAAATTCTAAACCTTCTTTGCAGAAATGGAAAAGCTAATCAAATTTATATGAAAATTTAAGGGGCTCTCAAATAGCAAAGCCATCCTGAAGAAGAATGACACTGGAGGACTCTCACTTCGCCACTGTAAATCTTGCTACAAAGCCACAGTAATTAATATCACAGTGATTAACCATCAACAGACGATGGATAAACAAACTGGTCTATTCGCATGATGGAATATTATGCAGCTGTAAGAAGAAATAAAATCGTAAAGCATATGACAACATGGATGAACCTGGAGGATATTATGTTGAGCAAAGCAAGCCAGACCCAAAAGGACAAATAAATACTGTGTGTGTTACTCTGAACCAAATATATTGTGTGACATATTGTTTGATTAAAAAAAAAAAAATTATATGTATCCAGTACCTTTTTAGTTTTTAATTGTTTACCTTTATATTTTCTATTATTAAATGTACCATAAACAAAAAAAACCAGCATGCAGGTGGCACAAGGACATACAGACCAATGGAATCAAATTGAGAGGTCAAAAATCAATCCTCACATTTATAACCAACTGATTTTTGACAAGGAGGCAAAGATCACTCAAATGGAAAAGAATAATCTTTTCAACAAATGGTGCTGGGAAAACTGGATTGCCATTTCCAAAGAAGTGGACCCCTAGGCTCACACCATATACAAAAGTCAACTCAAAATGGATCGAAGACCTAAATACCTAGGAGCCAGAACTAATAAACTCCTAGAAGAAAACATAGGGAAGCAACTTTAGGACCTTGTGTTAGGCAATGGTTTATTAGCTTTACACCCAAAGCACACACAACAAAAGAAAAAATAGATAAATGAAACCACATCAAAATTTAAAACTTGTGTGCCTCAAAGGACTTTATCATAAAAGTAAAATGACAACCTGGATAACAGGCAAAAAATATTTGGAAACCATGTTTAATACCCAGAATATATAAAGAAGTCCTTCAATTCAACCCAATTTAAAAATGGACTAAAGACTTGTATAGACTTTTCTCCAAAGGAGATATACAAATAGCCAAAAAGCACATGAAAAGATGCCCAACATCAGTAACTCATGAGGGAAATCAAAACCACGAGATCCATTTCCCACCTGTTGGAATGGCTACTGTTGAAAAAAACAAAATTAGAAGTGTGGGAGAGGATGCAGAGAAATAGGAACACTTATCCATTGCTGATGGGAATGTTAAATGGTACAGCTGCTGTGGAAGACAGTTTGATGGTTCTTCAGAAAGTTAAATGTGGAATAACCATGACCTGTCAATCCCACTACTAGGTATATACCCAAAAAAGAATCCAAAGCAGGGAACTTGAACAGATTTTTGCACACTGATGTCCGTAGCAGCATTATTCACAATTGCTAAGAGATGAAAGCAACCCAGGTGTTCATCAACATACAATGGGATATTATTCAGCCATAAAAAGGAATGAAGTTCAGATACATGCAACAACTGGATGAACCTTGAAAACATCATGTACAGTGAAATAAGCCAGACACACAATGACAAATATTGTATGATCTCACTGATATTAAATAATTAGAATAAGCAAACTCACTGATATGAAATAATTGGAATAATAGAATCTAGAATATAGGTTACCAGGGGATAGGATGGGGATAGGGAATGGGATATTAAGGCTTATAATGTACAAAGTTTCTATTTGGAATGATGGAAATGTTTTGGTAATGGATAGTGATGGTAGAACAACACTGAATGTAATTAACAGCACTGAAATATATAAATGATTAAAAGGGGAATTGTTAGTTTTATATATGGTTCTAGAATAAAGTTAGAAAAAATCCATAGAACTATACAACACAGTGAACACCAAGTTAAACCATGGACTATAGAGTTATAGTACAAATATAAAAATACAATTCATCAATTGTAAAAAGTGTGCCACAACAACGCAAGGTGTTATATGGGAATCCTGTATCTTATGCACGATTGTTTTATAAACCCACAATTTCTCTTTAAAAAAAAAAAAAAAAAAAAAAATTCCTGTCACCGAAGCTGTACCCCAGACCAGTTAAATCAGAATCCATTAAAAAAAATTTTTTTGTTTGTTTAGTACTTGAGGTACCAAGTACTAAACCAGGACCTCGTATGTGAGAAGCCGGCACTCAAGCGCTCAACCACTGAGCCACCTTGGCTCCCCTGAGTTGGTTTTATCATTTGCTTGTTTTTTGTTATTAGGAGGAACTGGGGACCAAACCCAGGATCTCCTATGTGGGAAGCAGGTGTCAACCCCTTGAGCCACATCTCCCCTCCATCAACATTTTTAAAGCTCCCTATCTGCCACTAAGGTTGAGAACCTGCAATTTAGTTGCTTCATCCCTTCCCCCATCAGATGTAACCACTCACCTGTCCTCGTCCTCACTGCTGCTGCTATCACTATCTGAGCTGCCACCTCTTTCTTCCTCCTCAGGAGCACTGGTAGCCTCTGTACCTGAAGGAGCCTCTGTCCCCTCAGGAGCTTCGCCCTGGCATTGGGGAGATTTTCTCTCAGTCTTCAAACTTGAAAGTGGTGGCAGCAGCTGTTGCCCCTTGCGACGACTCTCATACAACAGCTGGGCCTGACTGATCTCCAGGGCCTCATCAGCATCGTCCTCAATCCCATCAAAGCCATCCTATAATTGAGAGATTCTTTAGCGACCCTTCTCCCAGGGAATGCCAATTCCCTAACTTGCCCCCAGCCTCTTCTTACCTTTGAGAACCACAGGTTAGTTTGTTCTTCCTGTTGTACTGCCCTTTCCTCCAAAGGCACCAGCAGTGGATTCTCTTCTTCCTCCTCTTTTTTATCATCATCTACATCAGCAAATCGCACCCTGAAGACCCAAAGAAAAGTGGGTGGAGGCTTATGACCTAGAATGCCCTGGAGGACTTGCTTCCCCCATCCCCTCTTCAGTAACACCTGCCACCAACTCTACTTTGGAACTCCAGCTAAGCATGCCAGCCCTCCTACCTCTTACCTCATTTGGTCCTTTAGACCCTGATGCACCCCAACTCCTGCCAGCTCCTCTGGATCCAGATCGCTGTCCAAAGATACATTGCTGACCTCAGTATCTGACACATAGATATCTTCCCTTGGCAGATCGGACAGAAACGTGTCTGCAGCACTCATGTCCCCTTGTGTTACTTCCTCTAACAACTGAAGGTTAAGAGAAACAGAGGGCAAGAACATTTTAAAGGAGCTTGTTGCTTTCCAACCCCACCCACCCCATGTCTATTATCTTAGCTATATTACTTCCTTTAAAAAATATTCTCAGAAAGCACCTCAAACACATGAGAATATAATCTACAAATTATGTTTCCACCTAATACAGGAACCCAGGCAGCACGTATGAAACAGGAGTACTGTTTCATTTAAAAATCAACTGTCACTGGGAGGCGGCTGTGGCTCAATCAGTGGGGCTCCCGTTTACCATATGGGGGGCCCCGGGTTCGGTTCCCAGGGCCTCCTGGTGAGGGCAGGCCCGCCCGCACGGCGTGGTTGGCTGACCCAGCGAGCACGGACAGCAAGGGGGGGATAAATGAATAAATAAATAAAATCTTTAAAAAAAAATCAATTGTCAGGACCTCAAAACTTATTTTCTCATGACAAAAATAGCTACCATTTATTACCAAGATTAGGTGCTACACAACCATCTTTTTTATTCCTCACAAAAAACCCAAAGAGTTAGGTTCTATTCTGCTTTATAGATGAGGAAAGTTAGGCAGAGAGAGATGAAGGGATACTGCTCAGTCACCTGGATCCCACTAGTGGAGCTGGGACCAAAACCTGAGCCTATGTCTGCTCTCAGGCCAGTGCTCTTCCTTAACAGATTATCTGGTTATTATGTTCTCACACAACAGCCACAAAAGCTAATTTTGCTTGTGACACTGCTTTTACCTGGAAAAGCATGTTCTCCAGTATTTGGCAGAAAGAGCACCACCTGGAAACCTAGCGCTGCACTTATGTGTTCATCTAAAGAACATTCTTCTCTAAGGAAAACCCTCCACTTAAACACATGCTTGTAATCCAGGTACCCTGGCTTCATATATTATTTCCTAAACACCTTGAAGAGTGCCTTCTAGTTCCACAAGAATATACCTATATCATACTTCTAAGTCTTCCTAATTGATGTATGCTCCTTCTTGGTCTCTGAAACACAGGCTCCTATTTATTCCCGTCTCCCCCTCACCAGCAACACAACCTACTATCATTGATCCACACTTAAAAATACATCCAACGCCCCTATATCCAAGCACCCCAACAGAGCTGTCTCAGTCTGTAGCTTCCAACCCCGCCACACCTGTTGACCCCTGATGGTACGCAGGGAGAACATGCCAGTTTCTCCCTCATCTGCAATGGAAACCCCAGGCAGATCCATCTTCAGCTCCACACGCTCCCGCTGTTTTCTCTGCTCACGCAACAGCTTCTTTTTCTTCCTGAGGGGATGGGGTTGTAGGATTAAACCTTTATTGTGCCCAGCTGTGAAGATTCCCTACACATGCCCTTCAACTTCTTCTCCCATCCTCACATACTGAGGAACTCTGAGGTGGGGCTCCCCCAGCACCCCTCACCTCTTCAGCTCCGCCACCTCCTGGGCCTTCATCTCTGCCAGGGTCCGGTTCAGCTGTTCCTCCTCCTCCTCCTCAGAGGGCTGCCTCATGGCTCCAGCTGTTGACCTGTCTTCATCACCTTCCTCCTCTTCCTCTCCAGAACTGAGGCTGACAAAACAGTCCAAGGAGTTTATTTTCCCAGATGTTTCCCGACACCCTGTCAACACCAACCCTGGTTGAGTTCCCACCTCACCTGATGTCCAGGGCCTTTGCTTGCTCTTTCAGCTTCTTGGCCACATAACGACGAAGTTTAGTTCTCCAGTTCAGCAGAGACCTGTTCCAGAAACGCCATTACTGACTTTATCATCTTCCTCTTCTGTTTTTGGCCCACACACCAAATTTCTGTCTCGAGTCACATAAATCTCAGGGCTGAGACCCTCACCCCAAACCTCTGGCACAGCAGCATCCTGTTCCAGAAATCTAACATCATGGCCTATAAAGGCCTTTTCCTGCCCTCAGGGCTTCTGGAACCTACCCCATACCTGAGTTCCTTGCGCCCCAGTACTTTGATGTCCTGACAGCACACCCGTATGTCCTCAGTGGTAGCTGGGTGCTGTGCTAACTCTCCATCATCTAGCATGATCTATTTGGGAGAAAGGAAAGGAGTCAAAGAAGACTCTCAAACCATGCTTCTGGTGGTTCCTTATACTCATCAATTCTGAGACTCACTTCGCTGGCCTTGGAGAGGAAGTCAACAGGGTTGGCAGCTCGGAGGAAGTCTGTGACTGAGGTACAGTGATAAAGAGTGAGGTCACCCTCAGCATAGCCTTCAGCCTTAGGGAGGGAAATAAGAATGAGCTGCCACTTCTGGGTATCAGGAAAACCCACCAGAGCCAACTTCCCCAGAATTCTAGGACCCAAGGGTAGCCCCATACCCTAAACACACCTTTGGCTTCTTCTTAGTTACCAACTCAGTAACAGTCTTGGGCTGAACTTCAACATCCTTGAAGGCAAATTTGGGGTCAAAGAATTTACTGTCAACTTTATCAGGAGCCAGGAATCCTAAGATAATAAGATATATTAAAAAGTGTACTTTGGTCACATCCTACCCCATCAAGATGGCAGGGTAAGACACTTCAGGGCTCTGTCCCCCAAAAGAATCTTTGAACAACCAGCAAGAACTGACACATCTTTCTCAAAAATCCAGAAAACAGTTAAAGGACTGCAGTCACAGGGCAAGTGCCAAATCAAGAAAAAGGCTACTTAAAAGCGGTATGATCTCATGGCATCCTAGGTGGACACTGCCCAACCCAAGTGGCTGTCCCAGTTTCAGAGGGAACAGTGGAACCTTCATGCACATACTGGGAGCATGTATTTTTGGCCCAGTCTGTCTGGCAGTGACCTGAGTGACTTGCCATCTCAGAACTTGCCCTGTGTGTGGAAGGTAGCTCACAGAACTCCTCCAGAATGCTGTGGGAAAGCAGTCAAGTGGCTTCCTGGGACAAGAGACCGCTGGGCTGTAAGACACACAGTGCAGTTGCTCAGGACTGTGAGGACACTGTTAACTAGGAAAGAGGGCATATTTGTATTCATATAAATGGGGGAATTTCAAAGACCACAAGTGCATGTCCGAAACAAGATGCACATGCAGAAAGGATGAGGGAGGACCCCTAGCTTTGGCTGGGAGCTGTTCTCTAAATTCACAGTATGGAAAAACTCTGAAAGAAAGCACTCAAACAGGTCAATCCACAAAGATTGGGAAAGGTGTTTTCTTTTTTCCCCACTTTTTTTGTTGTTGTTGTTAGCCCCTGGTATTCAAGGAAAGCTTTGTCATAATGTTAGCTGTATACAAACTTAAGGAACCAAAGTCAGAGTCTAAATCCCAGCGATAATACATTAAAATATCAAAAAGTCAAAATATTACATAACATGCAAACAAACAAACAAACAAAACAGGAAGTGACAGCCCAGGCAAAGGAGGAAATTAAAGAATTAGAAATCACCCATTAGGACAACCAGACCTGGGACATACGAAATGAAGACTAAAAAAAACAGTCCTAAATATGCTCAATGAGCTAAAGGAAAACATGGACAAAATAAAGGAAATCAGGCAGATGACAGATGAATAGAGAGATGGAAATCATGTAAAGGAACCAAACAGAGCTGAAAACCACAGTAATGGAAATGAAAAATTCCCAGCAGATTGAAGCTGGTAGAAGGAAAACAATCAGTGAACTTGAAGATGTGAAAATTGAAATCATCCAGTATGAGCAGAAAGAAGAAAGAATGAAGAAAAGCAGGCAGAGCCTGAGAAACCTGTGGGACATCATCAAGTATACATACGTATATATACACACGCACGCAGTAGGAGTCCCAAAAGAAGGGAAAAAAAAAAAAAAAAAAAAAAAAGAGCAAAAAGAATATTCAAAGAAATAATGGCAGAAAATCTAAAATTCAACAAAGGACATAAACATACACGGCAAGACACTCAATGAACTTCAAACAGGATAAGCCCAAATAGACACACGATGCAGCATATTCTAATCGAACTGTTGAATGCCAACGATAAAGATTCTGAAAGCTACGAGAGAAGCAATATGTCATGTACAAGGAAGCCTCAGTAAGATTAAATGTGATTTCTTATCAGAAACCATGGAGGCAAGAAGGCAGTGGAATGATATTTTAAAGTGCTGAAAACAAAAAAACTGCCAACCAAGAATTCTACATCCAGCAAAACCATCTATCAAAAATGAGAGAGAGGGGGCGGATATGGCTCAACTGGTTGGGCGTCCATCTCCTATATGGAGGGACCTGAGTTCGATCCCCGGGACCTCCCGGTAAAATTAAAAAAAAATAAAAAAATAGAAAATGAGAGAGAGATTAAAACATTCCCAGATAAGCAAAAGCTGAGGGAGTTTGTCACCATTAGAACAGTCCTATAAGAGATGCTAAAGAGAGTTCTGCATGCGAATATTCTCGCTGTCCTGATTTTGTGATAATCAGTGTACACTAAACATTTACTACATTAGAAACCATGCATGTGTCCCCAGACCTAGTTTTTCTCCCTAGGTCCGGTTTTTAGAATGCTGGTGATAAACTAAGCCTGATTTATTATATGACCATCCTGTATGGGAAATGACTGTAACTCTAGGTATCTTTGGTCAACCTTAAGATATATAACAGGGGGACAGATGTAGCTCAAATGGTTGGGCATCCGTCTCCCATATGGAGGGACCTGGGTTCGATCCCTGGGACCTCCCGGTAAAAATAAAAAAAAGAATGTAGAAGGTGCGCGGGCCACCAGGCCCTGTATGCGGGTGCACCGTCAGGCCCCACAAGTGGGTGCGCCATCAGGCCCTGTGCGCGGGTGAGCCCCCCAGGTCCCATGTGTGGGTGCACCGTCAGGCCCTGTGCACAGGTGCGCCGCCAGGCCTCGTGAGCAGGTGAGCCTCCCAGGCCCTGTGTGTGGGTGCTTGCCAGGCCCCACAAGCCATGCAGCAAGATGATGACATAACAGGAGAGTGACACAAGGGAGAGCAAGACGAGATGCGCCAAAAAACCCGACACTAAGGTGGCACAGGCAGTAGGTCGCCTCTCTCCCACATCGGAGGGACTGAGGATCGAATCCCAGTGAAGACAGGAGGAGAAGGATAAGGAGAGGGCAGGAAACGGAAACAGAGTTGCCCAGCAAATGGACACAAAAACAGCAAAAACGAGGGGGGTGGTAAAAATGGGTAAAAGTAAATAAATCTTTAAAAAAAAAAAAAGTATAAGGGAGTAAGATACGGACTATAGTTAGCAGTAATACTTTGATGATGCTCTTTCATA
Source organism: Tolypeutes matacus (assembly GCA_026826555.1). Lineage (NCBI taxonomy): Eukaryota > Metazoa > Chordata > Mammalia > Cingulata > Chlamyphoridae > Tolypeutes > Tolypeutes matacus. The sequence continues at coordinate 5,585,185 of JAKSZT010054478.1, forward strand.
ATTTGTTAACAAATATTTCACAACAATGCAAAGTATTTGTGGTGGGGTGATGTATGGGAGCCCTGTATGGTGTTATGCATGTTTGTTTTCTAAGTTCACAATGTTTACTGAACACTTATTGTTTATGTATGTTCACGTATGAATGATATACTTCAATAAATTGTTTAAAAATGAATATAATTCTGTAGATTGAAAGGAAAGGACAAACAAAAGAAAAACAAAAAGAAAAAAACAACAAAAAAATAAAAACAAAGCGGGAAAAATAAAACAAAAATTTTTTTAAATTTTAAAAAATTAGGGGCGCGGATATGGCTCAACTGGTTGGGCGTCCGTCTCCCATATGGAGGGACCTGGGTTCGATCCCCGGGACCTCCCGGTAAAATAAAAAAAAAATAAAAAAAAATAAATAAAAAATTAAAAAAAGAAACGAAAGGACACTAGACAATAGATCAAAGCCACTGAGGAAATAAAGATTTCTGGTAAGAGAAATAAGGGTAAATCTGGTAAGAGAATGACAAGAATAAATATAAATACCACTACTATTGTATTTTGGCTTATAATTCTACTTTTTACTTCCTACAGAATCTAAAAGGCAAATGCATAAAATGTAATGAGAAATCAGTGATTTTGGACTTATAACGTATAAGAGAATAATCTGTAACAAGAACTATAAAGGTGGGTAGATGGAGGAGTATAGCAACAGTGTGTGTGTGTAAACTTTGAAGTTAAGTTACTATCATATCAAACAAGATTGTTAAAGGTTTAGGATGTTAACTTTAAACCCCATAGTAACTACAAAGAATATACCATAAAATATGCATGCTCATAGAGTCAGAATGTAGAGTACAGGTTACCAGAGGCAGAAGGAAGGGAAATGGAAGACAATACAAAATAGGTGTAGGGTTTTTGTTTGGGGGTTTTGGATAAGTTTTTTTTTTTTTTTTTTAAGATTTTATTTATTTATTCATTTATCCCCCCCTTGCTGCTTGTGCTCACTGGGTCAGCTAACCATGCCGTACGGGCGGGCTTGCCTTCACCAGGAGGCCCCGGGAACCGAACCCGGGGCCTCCCATATGGTAAACGGGAGCCCTACTGATTGAGCCACAGCCGCTTCCCTGGATAAGTTTTAATAAGGGGGTGAGTGTACCATCAACATAGTGAATGTGATTAATTCCAATGAATGGTACATTTGGGGGTGGCTGAAATGGGAAAGTTAATATTTATTTTGCATATATGTTCCCACGACAACAAAAAAAATAGAACAATTAAATGACAATTAAAGGCAACACATGATCCTGGATGGGATATAACAGGGAGGAGAGAAGGCTCAAAAGGACATTATTGGGATATATGAAAAACCTGGAATATAGACTAATAGTTTTACATCAATGTTAAAATTTCTTGACCTTGAAACCATACTTAAGGTAGACACATAAGTGAATATCCTAGTTCTTAGGAAATATACATGATGATATTACCCGTTCAAGGAGCATGATACGTACAACTTACCTTCACTCAAGTGTTCAGGAAACGGACAAACAGGTAGATAGACAGAAAGATGGGATGACAAATTGACACAGATAGAATAATACAACAAAATGTTAAAAGTGGCAGATCTGGGTATGTTGGGGGATAGGGATATGTTGAATCCCTATGGGATTTACATATTATTTTTGTCACTGTTATGTAAGTTTGAAAGCATTCCAAAATAAAAAGTTTAAAATTAAGAAAAAGTATGCTTTGGTAGTTGAGAGACAGAATCGAGACAAAGAAGAAAGCAGTTCCCACCCTGGCAAAAGACAAAGATCTCTGCAGATTCGTGGCGAGAGGCTTGGGGCTTGGTGGCCTGGACACGGCGGAACAGCTGCTGGAAGATCCATAGCAGGGGCTGATAGTCGCGGGAGCGGAAAACCTTCGTGATGAAGCAGCCACCACGGGCCAGAAAATCACAAGCCAAACGCAGAGCCATCAGTGTCAAATGGGCTATGGGAAAAAGACAGTCAGTAGGAGACTTCTGTAGCCTGAGAAGGCATGCCTGCCTCGACCCTCATTCTCATCCCCACCTCCAACCCCAAGATACCTTGTGAGTAAGCATCATGGACCCAGCTAGCCCCAACATTGGGTGCCCCATCATTGAGCACAACATCAACCTTCCAGGTCTTCAGCTCCTTCCTCAGAGCCTACAGAAAAAAAAAGATATGGCAACAAAAACACAGGAGTTGCTAGGAAGAGAGTCTCTGGGTCACCCATCTCTCCACTCATTTGTTGAGTGCCCACCATGAACCAAATCCAGTGCCAGGTACAGGGTAAACAATGGTGAACAAAAATAATTTACCTGTCTTCATAGAGTTTACAGTCCAACAGTGGGGTTCACCAGAAAGAACTTCACTGATCTCTGCCCTTCCCTCAAGTCCCAAAGACCTCATTCCCAACTCCAAAAAGGATGAAATGGACACTAGAAATATCTTGACATCATGACACCACTGCTCAGGGCATAGTAAATAGGAAATATCTTGCCTTAGGGGATTTGGGTGAGAACCGGAAGAGAAATGTCTGCATATAAAGGGAACTGCAAGAAGGAAATTCCTATTACCTGCCTACAGCGTTCTGTTGTGATATCCTCCTGGAGTGTCACCACATTGGGGAGAGGCTTGATTGGAACCAGGTCCACACCTGGAAGAAATCAGGTCAGAGTATTCCAAAGAGAAACCCCAAGCAGGGAGAAAGGAAAAGCAGAACAGAGACAAGATCTCATATTCCCACCCCTTAAAACACACAGGAGAGCCACGCATTACTCACCCACAATAAGGCTGGACACAGGCATAAACTTGGCAGCCACCTGCAGCCTATAAAAAAGAAGTAGAGGGAGGCGGCTGTGGCTCAATCAGTGGGGCTCCCGTTTACCATATGGGAGGCCCCGGGTTCGGTTCCCGGGGCCTCCTGGTGAGGGCGGGCCCGCCCGCACGGCGTGGTTGGCTGACCCAGCGAGCACAGGCAGCAAGGGGGGGATAAATGAATAAATAAATAAAAAATCTTAAAAAAAAAAGAAGTAGAGATTTGAAAAAATACCCAGGACCCTCCTTCTGCAATGCGATCTGTCAGCTCTGGTGGAGGGAGCCCCCGTCAAGTGCAGTGGCCAGAGTCTGTCAAAAGTACACATTCCCAGCCTCTTCTCTGCAATCAAGGAAGACAATGGCCACCAAGGTTTAGGAGCAATCTATGCTCAGGAGTAAGAAAAGTCTGAGGCTGGCGTTATTGTATGTAGAAAGAATGAGGTATGCATCTCAAATCCCTCCCCTCCTCCAACGCAACTCTCCCAATCTAAGCCACCCAGGACTAAGAATCCGGAAAGGTGCTATCAGGTGCGACCCGTGCCGCGTGAATACGAACCATCCCCCTGGCGCGGCACACAGATCCAGCAAGGCTTGGGCTTTCTGCAGGAACTGGAAGCGGCGATTGAGCTGGATCAGCTTGAAAGCAGAGCGGGAGCGATAACCTGGACGCGACGACAAAACAAGTCCGCGGAGAGGTTTATCAGTGAGATTTCTCCAGAGTCTCACAACCCACCACCCCCTCTGGGGAAGAGGAACCTAATATTCGGGATGCGGGGGTGTGGGGGTGCAGACAGGCCCAAGATTGTTCGCTCGCTCGCTGGCGGGACGAACCCTGACTCACCGGTCTCTTTCGCCAAATGGTAGAATTTATCCCGCCGGCTCTTCCCAACTTTGCCCTTCTTGCCCATGGTGGAATGGAGTAGTGTCACTCAACCTGGGGAGCAAGTGGGACTAGTTGAGAACGTCTCCCCCCGCTGCCCCGAGCACTATATTATGCTTTCCGTTTCTCACTCCCCGCAGTAATCAAAACGCCGCGGTTGGATACACACCTCTCACCTGGACCCTACGCCGTTCTCACCACGTTCAGAGCAGCACATGCGAGCCGCAAACGTACTTCCGCTTCCGCTTGCGTCCCTTACGTCCCGGGCTCTAAGTTTTCCGCCATTTTGAGAGTGGCCATAAATTTGCTCTCTACACGGTCCACAGGTTTTATAAGTTGAAAGTTCGGACCAGAAGGACGGATTACAAGAACTAAAAAAACGAGCTTCTGGAGAGCAGGGTTTGGGAGCTCTGTCCCGTCTTCATCCCCTCGCAAAACGGACCCTGTTAGTTATCCTTCCGTACCCCCCGCCTCTTGACCCGGAACTCTCCTCTCGCTGTCGGGCTTGCCCAAGACCCTGCTTCTGCGCTTGCGCGCCAAGACTCGGCTGCCGGCGGCCGCCGCTGAAGAAGTAAAATGGCGCTTGACGGACCAGAGCAGGTATGGTGGCGTCGGCGAGGCAGGGACAGGGGCTGGGTGCAGAGCGGGCGTTAATCGAGGTGGGGAGCAGATCGGAACTAGATGGTTAGGTGGGTTGGGGATAGGTGGGCCAGTCCTGCCTGGGCCCTGCCTGGGACCGGATCTGCTGTGTCAGCGCCGCCCCCGGTGAGTGAGGGCAGGGTCGTGAGAGGAAGACTCGGTGGGAATAAGTGAGAGGAGTGATGGGAGCAGGAGCGGGGTCAGGCATGAGGTCCAGGTAGACTGCGGACTAGGCACTCGTCCTTCCTGCTCTCTCCATTTGTAACATCTCGAGTTTGTATGGCGCTTGACGCGGTACAAAGCGCTCCCGTGTATACCGTCTCTTGATCCTCCTATTCTCATTTTATTTTAGTCATGTGAAAATAGTGGTTTCAGAAGGGATTAGAACCCAGATCTTAAGCCTTCAATGTCCAACCTCTTTTTATTACACAAAGCTGCCTGGTATTTAAGTCTTGTGGTCTTTACCTTTGGATGCTTAGCCTGTTATTGCTTAGTAATTACACTGTCTTCAGATGGAGCTGGAAGAGGGGAAGGCAGGCAGTGGACTCCGCCAGTATTACCTATCCAAGATTGAAGAACTTCAGGTGAGGATAGACTCCAGAGGGAGCTGGGAGGGGAATGATGGATGGATTGATCAAAGCACTCCTTTTCTTTTTTATCTTCTCAGTTTTTTAAGAGGTGTACATATGAGAAGTAAAACATTATAAAGTACCTGTTGATAATCTCTTGTTCTCTTTAAGTTCCACCCCTTTGAGGGTAATAAGTATTCACAATTTGTTACACATCTTTTAACAAGAAAAGTACCCATTGCCAAAGGCCATTCCTTTTGGAAGAGGCCTAAATGAGAGAAGTTGTTATAAAAGGGAAGATAGAGGCTCAGGAGATGAGGCTTAGCAAAAAGGGTCTGGGGCAGGTGAAATGAGAATGTGAGGGAAAACAGCATTGTGGGCTCTGGATAATACTTACTCCACGGGACTGAATACAAAGGAATTGGGCCTCCCAGTGTCCTAGCCTTAAAAGGGAGCACGGACCATAGAAATAAGTTTAATAATAGTATATAAGTCTGGTGAGGGAGAAGTCACATGGAAAACTTCTGAACTTCAGGTACATTTACAGGTATGCTGTTTTGTTTACAGTTTTTCGTAGTTTTTTTCTTTAATGCTTTTCTGTATGATTTCTTTTATTTATTTATTTTAATTAATTAATTTTTTTTAAAGATTTTATTTATTCATTTATCCCCCCCTTGCTGCTTGTGCTCGCTGGGTCAGCCAACCACGCTGCGCGGGCGGGCCTGCCTTCACCAGGAGGCCCCGGGAACCAAACCCGGGGCCTCCCATATGGCAAACGGGAGCCCCACTGATTGAGCCACAGCCGCTTCCCTGTATGATTTCTTTTGTTTCTCACAGTAGTCTTGAAAAGCAGCAGGGTAGGTAAGATTATGCCATCTACAGTCTGGAAACAGATCTTTTAGGTAGCTTGCCCTAGCTTCACCAGTTCTAGCCAAGCTAGAACTCAGGTTTCTAACTCAAAAGGCTAGAAGTCTTTCTGCTATACCATGTTGCCTGCCCCAAAATTTACTACATGAGCCAGCTGTAACTTTTCTCCATTAGGTTCTGTTATTTCTGGGCCAGTATTGGACAAGTAGCCTTTTTTGATGGTTGCCCTAGGCCCCAGAGGGACTTTCTGGAAGACAGAACAGGGTCATTAGGATTAGGATCATATTGGAGGATCTGAAACAACATGCAGGTGTCCTATGCCCTTCCCTCACTCAGTTCATATCTACTTATGAAGGGTCTTCGACAAGATTTTACTTCTTGCTATCTTCTGCCCTTGGGTACTACAATTTGTCTCTTGTTCTCTGCAGTTGATTGTGAATGACAAGAGTCAAAACCTTCGGCGGCTGCAAGCACAGAGAAATGAGCTAAATGCAAAAGGTGAGGGCGAAAGATGGGAAGGCGGTTTGTGAGCTGTGACTGGGGTCTCATGGTTCCTGATCTTCCTGTCTGCACAGCAGTGCTCACTGCTTTCTCCCAATCCAAGGTGATGTTTGCATTATCTTCATGTAGTTGTTTCATGTGCACATTACATTCTTGAGCTATATTATTACCCCTTTAAAGATAAGTATATTGGGAAACGGATGTGGCTCAAGAGGTTCGGCGTCCGTCTACCATATGGAGAGACTGGGGTTCGATCCCCGGTACCTCCCGGTAAAAAACAAAACAAAACAAAAGATAAGTATATTGATTTTGTGTGTGTGTGTGTGTGTGTGTGGCCTTACCTTCAAAACTTCAAAATGTTCATGTGTGTTGAATTGAATATGAAGGAAGGGACACCAGCATGGGTGATGACATTGACTGTTCTTCCACCTAGTTCGTCTTTTGCGGGAGGAGCTCCAGCTGCTGCAGGAACAGGGCTCCTATGTGGGGGAAGTTGTCCGGGCTATGGATAAGAAGAAAGTGTTGGTTAAGGTAAAGGACCAGCGCCAATTGCTCACTGCATTCTTGCCCCTTTGTGTGGAGCCTTGGGAGGACCGTGTTCCATCATGTTATTCTGGGACTCTCGTGGGTCTTCCTGGCGATTTGGTGGCTGTCAAAGAAAGTCATGAGCCCTTGTCTCTTTTAGGTACATCCCGAGGGCAAGTTTGTTGTAGATGTGGATAAGAACATAGACATCAATGATGTGAGTGTGGCAGGTGAGCTGGGGGTTAGGATCAGCTCCCACTGCACCACTTCCTGAAACTCCTTTGCTCCTCTTGCCCAGGTGACACCCAATTGCCGGGTGGCTCTAAGGAATGACAGCTATACTTTGCACAAGATCCTGCCCAACAAGGTGGACCCTCTGGTGTCATTGATGATGGTGGAGAAGGTGCCAGACTCAACTTATGAGATGATTGGTGGACTGGACAAACAGATTAAGGAGATCAAAGAAGTGATCGAGCTGCCTGTTAAGCATCCTGAGCTCTTTGAAGCGTTGGGTATTGCACAACCCAAGGTGAGGAGAGCGGCTTCTTTGGGAGGGACATGCTGTGTTATATCCCTCCTGCCCAAGGCCAAACTGAGTAGGGTTCAGTTGGAGTGTTGGGATAGATAGACCGCAGCCTACTTAGGCCAACCCTTCTCCACAGAAGAGGGACTGCAGAAAGTGGTGTTTCCAGGTTCTGAAGTTCTGGATATAAGTTTCAGAAAAGACTTCAACATTCAGCTTTTAATTCTTAGTCTCTAGTATGCAACAGCATTCAGTAAACGTTCACTGAATGAAATGAGGCTGGCTTTCTGCTCTGAGTCCTGCTGTTTCCCTCTAGGGAGTGCTGCTGTATGGACCTCCAGGCACTGGGAAGACACTGTTGGCCCGCGCTGTAGCTCATCATACAGACTGCACCTTTATCCGTGTCTCTGGCTCTGAATTGGTACAGAAATTCATTGGGGAAGGTAACTGGCTAGGAACCTGAGAAACAAGTGGAAGTGAGGGAGGCAAAGGTCTCATCTTTCCCTAACACTGTCTTGGCCTCTGCACAGGGGCAAGAATGGTGAGGGAGCTCTTTGTAATGGCTCGAGAACATGCTCCATCCATCATCTTTATGGATGAAATTGACTCCATTGGCTCCTCACGGCTGGAAGGGGGTTCTGGAGGGGACAGTGAGGTACAGCGCACAATGCTGGAGCTGCTCAATCAGCTGGATGGCTTTGAGGCCACCAAGAATATCAAGGTAAGTGGTGTCAGCCTCAGGATGAACGAAGAAAAGCCCCGGGGTGATTTGCAGGCTGACGAAGAACTTGGCTGATGCTACTACCCCTTCTCTGCTCAGGTCATCATGGCTACTAATAGGATTGATATCCTAGACTCAGCACTGCTTCGCCCAGGGCGCATCGACAGAAAAATTGAATTCCCACCCCCCAATGAGGAGGTTTGTGATGGGTCATGCTGGGAGTGACAGTGGCTCTGGGGTAGAGGAATGGTGCTCAGGCCTTTCCTCTCTGGTCTCTAGGCCCGGCTGGACATTTTGAAGATCCATTCTCGGAAAATGAACCTAACACGAGGGATCAACCTGAGAAAAATTGCTGAGCTCATGCCAGGAGCATCAGGGGCTGAAGTGAAGGTAATTGAAGTACCCAAAAGAGGGTAGAGGCAGGAAGCTCTGGGTTCAGAGGCTCATACTCAGGGCTGAGGGACACACCAACAGCACCTTGTTTTCCTTTCCCTGCTAAGGGTGTGTGTACAGAAGCTGGCATGTATGCCCTGCGGGAACGGCGAGTCCATGTCACCCAGGAGGACTTTGAGATGGCAGTAGCTAAGGTACATGCCCCCCACTTTTCTCCCCTTGCTAGTGGTTGCTTGGGAACAATGGGAATAGGGTGTGTTTTGTGTTCACCTACTTCATAACTAAATGCTCTCTTTCTCTCTCTCCAGGTCATGCAGAAGGATAGTGAGAAAAACATGTCCATAAAGAAACTATGGAAGTGAGGTGGATCTGCTTTGTGTGGATCCCTCAAATAAAGCTCTGTGGGACAAGCTCTAGCATTCCAGTTTGTTAATGATGGCAGCACTATTGAATGACCAGGTCTGGGCACCACCAATAAACAAAAGAATTTATTTGGAAATTTCCAAACCTGCCAGAAGTGGCACTTGCCAAGCCCTAGGCCCACCCTCCTTGCCAGGCTCCAGAGGGCAACAACAATCCTCCCAACCTCCCCACTTTACCTTAACCTACTCTTCACCATGCACACACCCATACCTCAGGCCATGCTGGAGAACTGGAGTGTCCCCTCCCTTGAGGAGGCTTCACCTCCCTGCGCCCAAAAGCTGGGGTGGCAGCCTTTTCTGGCACCCCAGGGAGATGATGGCGGCTGGAGCCGCTTGCATAGATTGAGAAAAGAAAATAAGGGAGGAGGCACAAAATAGGACTCCCTGAAAAATCCCAACTTACCCCTGTACAAAAAAAAGTGGCTCCCACATAGAAAAACCTGCTCCCCAAATAGTGCAAATACCCAAAGGAAAGGAAAAAAACAGCAGCAAGACTGGGCTTGTAGGAATGGCAAAAAAAACAACTTTGGTTTAGGAAGGCTAGGAAGAGCCTGGGCCCCGCTTCCTGGCTCAGCTCCCCAGAGCCAGCTCTGACACTCACCCCAAAGGGGAGCCTGTAAACATGCAAACCCAGCGGCTTTTGGTTCTGAAATGTCTGTTACAATGTCAAAGCACAGCCTCCAGCAGTCCTACTTGGGCCTGCCTGCAGGGGGCAGAGGAGGCATGTTTTGAACCCAATTAAAGTCAATGCATAAGGTAAGTAATAAGGCTTTGGGAACACAAGCTACAAGGAATCCTACCACTACGTTTACGAAACTAAAGCTGGCAGGAGAGGGTGACAAGAGGCACCCTTCACCCCTCCTTATCCTACGAGTCTGCGGCCCCAGCCAGGACCCAGAGGGTGGTCCCTCCCCTCCCAGGCTGAGGAAGGGATGGCTCCAGGACTGGGAAGAAAGGAAAAGATCACTGAGCAGTTAGGTCAGGCGAATTCCCAGCACTTGTTCCAGTTCCTGTCTTCGCTGCTGCACCTGAAAAAGGGAGAATACCGACTCAGGCTTTTTATTCACAACCTAAGGAGAGGAGCAGGGCAGAGCCTCACCTTGGCAAAGATGTGCCTCCCCACTGCTTCTTGGGCCCAGGGCTGGTGGTAGAAAGCAGCTCGCCTCTCCTCCTCAGGATTCCCAATCACATCAGTGATGATCTGCAAAGAGCCAGGAGGAAAGCCATCACATAATTCCCACCCCTGAGCCAATCTGTCCCAGAAGCAGGAAGAATATTGGGGCGGGGGGAGCAGTCACCCAGAGTTTAACAGAAAGCTCTCAAGAAAGAGGGCTATACCTTGAGGTCTCGGCGCTGTGAACGTAGCCATTCCTGGATGAAATCCTGGGGGTCAGTGCTAAAGCTGAGCATGAAATCCCTCTGGGTTTTCAGCTGGTTGATGGACTCAATGGTCTCATGGATCTGGGTAAAGGGGTACATCTGTCAGAGTGGCCTCCACCCCCAGGGGCTCTGTCCCCAGGCCTAAACCCAAAAGGACTAGGGCAGACAGACACACACACACACACACCATTCTCCAGTGCTAAGTAGAGGGAAATGTCCGACAGAGCCTGCCCACGGCTATCTTGGGCCCCATAGGAGGTTGTGGAGGCAGAGGGCCCACCTTGACGTCAAGGGAGGCAATCTCCTGCTGATTGGTGGTAGAGGCCAGAAAATTGCTCATCTGGGCCTTTAGTGGGTCATCCACCTCCACGTCAATATCGTAACAGGCAGTCTTCTTCTGGTCATTAGGGTCCACGCTGCGGCAGCACACAGAAAGAGAAGGGGAAGAACACAGCCGCGGTCATCCCATCCACCTGGGCCAAACCCAGGGCCCATCCTATGCACACACTTGGGGAGAAAGAAACCAAACCTGCTGCTTCTCTCTTTGGCTTTGAAGAGCCCTCCCACCTCCATCCTTCCATTTACCTGATGACATGGTTGATGACAATGGGGTCTGGATGCTGCAGCAACCCAGCCAGCTTCATGGGAATCTCGGAGAAACGGAGGCGACCACAACTGAAGATCTGCAAGAGTATCAAAGGCTTGGGGATGCCTCTGAGGGCACCAAAAGGAAGTGGACCATTCCATGGTCAATAAGGGCAGCAGTCTGAAGGTGGCTAAGAATTAGCTCGAGGGGCCCTAAAGCAGCGGCCAAGACGGGCTGGGACAGTGCAGAGGAGGGATGACTTCCAGCTAACCTGGCGGAAGTAACGGTTGCAATTGATGTACTCGCGCTCGTGCCCATCCTGCAGCTGGTTGTGTTTGATGTAAAGCCACAGGGCCTGCATGATGGCAGCCCTCGTCTGGGTGTGTACTCCCAACAGCCTCGCCAATCGGGGGTCCAGTTTGTACTGGGGAGGCTGGGGACCAGACAGACGGAAGTCAGGGGGGACCTTGGGAGAAACCCAAGTGGAAGAAAAGGGCAGGAGATGGGAAAGCTGTCCCCCTCCCCAGCTGAGTCCCTGTGGCCCCAGACATGACCCCAGGGCATGTGTCACCTGATGATCCAGCATGAGTAGGAGGGTGCACTTGACATTGAGGTCTCCAGGCCGTTTCACCTGGAAGCCATCTGTTTCCTGGGTAGTAGGCATCCGATGCCACTGGCAGGGAGGAAGGGAGCAGAGCTCATCACCAAGGGAGTGGGCATGAGCATGTACATCTGGGATCATGGCCATTTCTTTGTCCAACAAGCACATCAGTCTGTGCTCTTGATGTCCTCAGGCCCCATTTTTGCCCCATGTCCCAGGTCTACTCTCACCTCCACCAGGTGGTTGTCAGGGCCATACAGTTCCTTGTCCAGCTCAATGACGAGGCTCTTAAAGAATGAAGAAAATTTCCTCTTCTGTTTGCTGGGCTGGGGGTGGAAAAGGGTGTGAGATGCAGGTTGCTGCTGAGCTCCCTCCTTCTCAAACCCAAAGCTGTGCTAAGCCCAAAGAAGAGGAGTATTGTTCAGCCCTGGAGCTCAGGGCACTGGGGATCCTTGGGCACTGAGTGAAGCTGTTAGACTTGGCAAAGTAAGAGACGAGTCAGGGAAAGGGTTCTCTATGCAGCCCTATTGCTAGCCAATAAGGGGCTGTGAAAATTAGAAAGGGGTCCCTCTTCCTCAAGACATTTTACTGTCATCTGTAGGAAAGTTTGGTGACCATACAAAACAAATCTTCAACCACTAATTGGCTTGAACTGTGCAAAGCACAGCCTTGCCCTCTCCCTACGGCAGACTTCTCTGAGTGCCCACATGTCTGGCCCCCCTCTTAAACCCACACAGGCCACCTCCTCTTCAGATACCCCCTTTCCCAACTCACATCATCCAGCAGTTTTCCTTCCACTCGGAGTTCCCAGGAAGCCACCTTGTCCCCTGTTGGGGTTCCCCCTGGGGTCCCTGTAGTTCCTGCACTGTCACCTTCTGCCTTGCTGGGACTGAATGTATTGGATATATAGATCCGAAGCTTTCGCTTTTGCTAAAGAGAGAAAGACAATCAACCAGAGGTGGACCAACATGTTGGAAAACAAGGCCACCCTATCTTCCCATGTTCACACATTCAACAATCAATATTGAATGTTGACTACAGGCCAGGCACCATGCTAGGTACTGGGGATTGGAAGCAGTAAAATGCCCAGTCCTGGCCTCTGAGGAACTCACACTTTTATGGGGGAAACAGATGTATTAATGACAATTCCAACACAGCAGAATCAGTGGTATGACAAGCATGTACATACAGGGTACTATCAGGCAAATCAGAAACCTCTGGCTTGTTTTTTAAATGAAACCAAAACATTCATCATGGCCCCCAAAGATCCTGGCCTCTTAGAAAGCCTTCACCATTCAGGGGACTGTTCTAGATTATTTTTAAAAAGGGGGGTGAGGGCAGGGAGGAGACAGGAACTACCTCTAGAACTACCCTCTAGTCTAGTGGCTTTCAAACTTTTAACCGTGATCCATAAGATATGCATCTTAAATCATGACCCAGGATTCACTTACATATATACATAAATATCTAAAACAAAAAAGTTTCGTAAAATACTACATGTGAAATATTATATTTTTTTACAATTTTTGTTTTTTCATTTTAAAAAATGCTGATACCAACACATCAAATAGAGTTCATGTCCCACCAATGAGCTACATCCTGCTCTAGCCCAATGCAGAGCCTCACTTGGCTCCCAGAAAACATGACTAGGAAGGGACAGAGAAGGCATGGGATGGCCCAGGGCTGCACGCACCGTCAGAGGCTTTTTGATGGCCTCCTGGATCTCCATCCGCTTGCGAGCGATGGTCTGGTCCAGCTTCCGCTCAAAAGCCAAGAGATCCATGTACGCCTGAGATTCTGGGACCAGCTCCCGAATCTTAAGGAAGGAAGGAATCCGTCTGCTGTGTCAGCTGCAGCTCTGGCTCCTTCTTCCCTCCCTGCCCCATCCCAGGGTTGGGTGAGATTAAGTCCCCACCCCCAGCCATTGGGCAGGCCTCCTAGGTGCCCCTTCCAACACACTCACTCGCTGAGGTAGAACCTTATCCGCCATCTTCCTCCTCTTCAGCCTGGGGAGGAGAGAAACCAACTTAAGAGGTGAGTAGTCCAAAGGATACTCCCTGCCCCAACTCACCTCATCTTCCCCTCTAGCCCCCAGGACCTGATCCAAAGAGATCCCTTCCTCAATCATTGAAGCTCTTAGGGTAGAAGGCACACCTGATACCACTAGAGCTGTGCTAGGCAGGGAGGGATAAACAGGGCATTCTTACCCTCGGCGCTGGGCAGGCATCGGGGGCTGGGCCTGGGGCACGAGCAGGCGTTTTCGGAATGGGTCCATCATGGCAGGTGGCATGCCAGGTCGAAGTGGAGCAGCTGTGCCAAATGGGGACCCGGCAGGGGGTCCCACCTGCAAGCCAGCCATGGGCATCCGGCTCCCTGGCGACATGCCAGGCCGCTGGGGGAAGTGAGCCAAGGGTGGCGCATAGGTCAGTGGTAGGGCCCTACGGGGCCCAGAGCCCATTCCCTCCATACCCTCCCCGCCCCAGCTAGATCCAGCCCTGAGCACACACTGCAGAGCCCAGACTGAAGTGCCAGGAGACAAAGGGGAGCAGGCACCTGAAAGCAGAAGTGTAAACCACACCTGCCCCGCCCCCACCAACGGCCCTGGCTGCAGTGCCAGCAAATGAGGTGAATGAGGCGGGATCAGCCCTGCCAAAGCCCAGAGGGCAGGAGGAGAATCCTGCTTGTGGAGAGAAGGGCCTGGGGGAGCTGCTCAGGGCCCCATGGCCCGCCCTCCACTCCCAGAATGCCATATTCCTACTCCCTGGGACCTGCAGGCCTTGAGGCACTCTTGAAGCCCTCCATAGCCCCACCAAGCAATCCCATCCTTCTCCTTCCCTTAACTCAAGGGAGATGCTAGAGAGCACTGGCATGGGGCAGTGTCATGGCAGCCAGGGCCTGGGGGTGCAGAGGTATATCAGCAGGCTGACACACCATTAAGGCTGCCCTAAGGCCCAGGGGCAGAGCCCCAGTATGCAGCCCTGTCACCAGCCAGGTGTTGTGACTGAAGGGAGGAAGGCCGTCCAATGGGCTGGCAAGCCCATCAGGCAGTGGCACCCCAGGTGAGAAAGGTACAACAGGATGGCTTGGAGTCTGTCCCAACTGGCAGGGGTGGTCTCAGGCAGAGTACAGAGACCGTCTGGTCACCACATAGCCCCTCCTCACAGCACAGAGCTAGATGCTTCTCTTGCCTCCTTAATGCCTCATTCCTACTCCCTTACCAGAGACCCCCAAAATGGAAGCTATGGCTCCTAGGTAGCCTGTGGGAAAGAGAACAGCAGTCACCTAGACTCTGCCCATGAACCAAGCACCACCTGGCAGGCAGGGCTCACTCAGGCTCAACTCGGCCCTTGTAATCCCAAATGGGAAAGTGAGAATAAATTTATCCTAGGAAACAAGGATCAGCATTCTAAGGTCAGCAGCAGGAACCCAAGTGACAGAAGTGGCCTCTTCAGAAGCCTGCAGAAAGATTTCCATCTGAGGCTCAGCTCCCCAACATTTCTGCAGAGCCCATCTGGGAGTAACCTCCGCTGCCCCCACCCCAACCCCACCCTAATGGCTGCTGCCTGCAAGGCCTGTTTGGCAGCTCTGCCTTGCACACGCTGTCCCTGGCAGCTTCACACGGCTGGCCCCAGGGCCCAGATTATGCAACCAGCACAAGCAGCCAACCAAGCCAGGCTGGGTGGGATGAGCACCAAATCAAAGGACCCCTCCACCCCCACCATGGAGAGATCGTCCCCCCAGCTCTTTATCTAGCAGGTTCCCACCACAAAGGAGCAGGTTCTTGACCAGATGCAGAGATAGAGAGAAACGTGATCCTGAGACCTGGGGCAGGGGAAAGGAGGAGGAGTAGGCTGGGAGGGGAAGACTTTGGGAGAAAGAGTTAAAGGTGGAGAACTCTGGGACCTTGGGAATACTGCCACAAGTCTCTCCCCATCAACAAAAGATCCATCTGAGCTGTCGAAAGGCAAAAGACAGCCTGTTTCTGTGCCTTAATGAACCAGGCCAGAGATTACAGAAAACAAACTCTGTTGTGGCCACAGCTATAAACCCAGGCCCCAAACATCCTAGACTTGAGTATTTCCCAGTGCCTGTGCCTAAAGGGGAGGACAACTGGAGCAGTGAACCCTGCAGAAAATGATCTTAGGCGTCCTGTGGTCCCCCACAAAGCCACCCACTGGGATGTTCACAAGACCTCCTGCAGCATCCCCCCTTCTCCCACCCCAGGAGGTGTAATGGGAACAGAAGTCTCAAGACAAGGCAGCGCAGGTAGGCTTTGTCACAGGCCCCACCTGGACATCTGCTCCAGGCTTCCCAGGCTCAGAGCCCCCAGCTTACCCAGGGCCCCAGGCTTCTCCTAGGCAGGGGAAGGGGCCCAGGGGAAGGTTGCTCACAGTTCATGAAGTCCCAGCTTGGCTCTGCCAAGCTCCACACCTGGGCTTTGAAGCACCAGTAACTCCTCCCCCTTCAAAAAACAACCCAGGGGTGAAAATAGCAGAGCCAGCAGAGCAGAGCAAAGGAAAAAAAACACAAAACAACAACCTGACACAGGCCAGAACTCTCAGCCTTCCTAACTCCCTGCTGACAGCTGGGCTAGATAGGTAGGCCTGGCTCAGACCCCGGAACCCAGAAGTATGCAATGCTCTCCTCTCCCCTGGAACATCACCGGCCCATATCCTCGCCTTGGCTCTATCACCCCTACCCAGGTGGCAGGGGTAGGAAGCTGAGGGCCTCCAGATGCAAATCTGGGGCTCAGGAGAGCATGCTCTTCACCACCCCAAGCTTATAGGCTTGATGCTCCTGGTGGCTGGGACCAAGGGCTTGAGTGAGAGGAGAACATATCCCCATGAGTAGAAAGGATACTGAACTCTCTGGAATGAAACCAGCGATCCCTGGTGTGTATGTGTTTTTGCTTTGTTTTGTTTTTGTTTGTTTGTTTTTTAAGGTCCTTGGTTGACTGTAAGCCACAGCTAGAACCACTGTCTGGAGGGAGGTGGATCATCACTTCCCTTCTTTCCATAGGCTCCCCTATTTGCCTAGTTCAAGCCCTCAAACCCCCACTTTTCCAGCTCATCTTCTGAGCCTTAACAGACAGGAACTCCTCTTGCTCCTCAGATCTCAGTCCTTTTTCCTGGAAGTCATACAACTGGACTTGGAAAGAGGGCAAGAAGATTCTCCTGCTCCCAAACTCAGCCAAAGTTAGCTGGGTTTTTCCTCTCCCCATTTACCTCTTCTTCCATTGCCTGGAGGAGAAGAAGATAAGCTGGTGGGATGGGAAGCCCTCAGAAGCAGAGGGTCTATGCCATCCCCTAGCCCCCCACCACAAAGCACAGGATATCCACCCAGCTGGCTCGGCCTTGTCACAGGCCCAAGACCACTCCCCACAAACATACATGTGGGATCTATCCTCACAGGGGCTTTCTCAAGAGCACAATTCCCCTGGGTTGCATGCCAAAGGAATTTCCAGGTCCCTCACAGGCTGAAGACCCACAGGGAGGCTCAAAGTCCAGGTCTCAGCTACCAGGTCCAAGAACTGGAATGATTGATGCAGGGACTGCTCAGGGACATCTTTGGCCCCTGAATGCCTGCGGTAGAGGGCAACATAAGAAAGATGGAGGGAAGCGGCTGTGGCTCAATCAGTGGGGCACCCGTTTGCCATGTGGGAGGCCCCGGGTTCGGTTCCTGGGGCCTCCTGGTGGGGGCGGGCCCGCCCGCGCGGCGTGGTTGGCTGACCCGGCGGGCGCGGGTAGCAGGGGGGGGATAAATGAATAAATAAATAAAATCTTTAAAAAAAAAAAAAAAAAGAAAGATGGACCCCAGCTGGAGACCTTGGAACCAGGTCTATTACTGTCCCAGACCCAGACCACTTGTTTTCTTTTAAGCGAAGAAAAAGAATAAAGAGTGAGAATGGAGGGAAGTAGATGTGGCTCGAGCAGTTGGGTACCTGCCTACCACATGGGAGGTCCCAGGTTTGGTTCCCAGTGCCTCCTAAAGAAGACAAGCAAGACAGCGAGCTGACGCAACATGATGATGCAACGAAGAGACATAGGAGGAAAACACAATGAGAGAGACAACAAGCAGGGAGCGGAGGTGGCTCAAATGATTAGGTGCCTCCCTCCCACATGAGGTCCTGGGTTTGGGTCCTGGTACCTCCTAAAAAAGAGATGACAAACACACAGTGAACAAACACAGAAAGCAGACAGCAAGCGCAAACAACAAGGGGAGGGAGAAATAAATAAATAAATAATTTTTAAAAAAGTGAGAGTGGAAAAGAAGTCACTGACCCCAGTTAACCATCTCTTTAGAAACTGAGGGCCCTGGGTCCGGTGGGATGCATACACCCTACTCCATGAGGATCCATTTCCGGGACCTCAGCCTAGTGACATGAGGAGGGGACAGAAGAAGCCCCAGTGCAAATTTTGGGAGACTGGCAAGAAGTCAGAGCAAAATGCTGGGGCTCACAGGTTGGAATATGGCATTGTCAGAACCTGAAGGCTAAATGTGGGGCGGGGGGAGGATGGGTACAATTCCCAAGCACTGTTCCTGGATGACCTGAAACAATGGACTGAGGGGCTGATGAAGCCCCACCAGCAAGGGCAGGCACAGTTCCTCACACACTGACTCTAAAGGTTGAGTCTCTGTCTCTCAATGGCCTTTGGAATTGGAATCTGAGAAGCTCTCTTCCCAAAGCTCAAAAGGCTCAAGGCAGAAGGACACTTTGAAGCAACTCTCCCAGGCTCCAATGGCCCTTGACCAGCAAGGCTCAGTGGAGCCGCTCTGCTCCTCCAGACTAATCAACTCCTGGACACTATGGCAACAGGCAGAAAGCCAAGAAGAGTCTGCCAGGAATGGTCTGTCACTGGGCTGGGCCTCCCTGCTTCCTCAGGCCTGGCTGCCACCGTCTCTGGTCTAAGCCTGGGTCATCCCCAGCAAAGGCTCCTGAGCCTGACCTGGGAGTAGAGCCTCCCTCTGCACGGGGGTGGAATCCTTTGCCCTACCCTTCCAGGCCCACAGAAGTCAGGCCCTTCCTCCTCCTAAGCAGCTGGGAGCCATCTCAGCGAAAGAGGGCCAACAGGACAGAGCAGGCTAGAACTCTACCAGTTCTCAACTAGAAAAAACAGGGCAGACTTAGCGTGGGACCAAGGCCGGTGCAGGGTAACCCTGGTTTCTCAGGGAAGGCCCTTGAGATTCCGCTTTCCCAAAACTTTCTCCTCACTTCCCAAGACCCAATACTAGGCTTCTCCGCCCCACCCACCCACTCGCTCATTCCTCCACACAACTCCTCCACCTCAACCACTCAGAATCCCAGACCCAGGGAAGCCCCCAGGCCCTTCCAACTGTTTCAAACCTTCCACCCCAGAGTCCTTCTTAACCCTTTCCCCCAACTCCTCCACCACCATGTAACGCAAGGTCCGTGGCCTTGTCTTCCACCATCCCCCGCGAGCTCGGCATGCAGGGCCCCTCTGCCCAGCAGGCCCCCCCAGGGGCGCCCTACCCGCTGCCCTCGGCGCCCTCGCGGCTCCGCTCACCCACCCGCCCTCCTCACCTGATAGGGCGCTGCGGGGCCCGCAGGCCCCATGGGGCGGAAGGCGGCGGTCCCGGGGCCCCCCACGCCTCCAGCCGGCCCCGGTCCCCTGAGCGCCGGTCCCGGCAGCATGCCGGGTCCCGCGGGGGGAGGCGGCACCCCCAAGGCCGCGGCCACGGCGCCCCCGCCAGGACTCAGCGGAGGCAGCGGGAACCCGCCCGCGCCACGGCCCGACATCGCTCCGTCCCGTCCAGCGGTGTTGCGATCCGCACTCCGGGCTGCGCGCCGAGCCCGCTCCGTGTTCCGCGCTCCGGGACTTTCCGATCTAAATTCCGGGTCCTGCTAATCCGGGTTCTGGGGTTTGTTGATCCAGGTTCCGGGATTTCCTAATCCAAGTTCGCGAGTTCCTCACTGACGGGATTTGGGCCAGGGCCGATCCTGATTCCGCTCCTGTCTCAGAAACTCCGGATCCGGGATCTGCTACGCACCCGCCGAAGCCCCCGGCCGCCGCAGTCCAGTTACCAGGAGTCTGCAACTCCTTGCCCCGCCCAACGCAGCCCAGCACCAGGCCCCGCCTATGCCTAGCAGCCCAACGCTAGGATGCCTCCTCAAATCCCGCCCCTCGCGAGACCCGCCCCTAACCGGCAGCCCCGGAGCCCCGCCCACGGGCCTTGGGCCGGCCCTTCGCCCGAGGGGCGGGAGAGGAAGCTTCACCGGGCGCAAGGGTCAGAGGTCGAGGGTTTCGTACGGCCTCAGCGGTGAATGGTGGAGTTGCTGCTCCGCTCCGTAGCCGCCACGCCGCGTTGCCCGACCGTACTCCATGAAAAGAGTTTTGTCATGTCTCCTTTCTCCATTTTCAGAGAGAAAGACTGAACTAAGAGCTGCCACTTAGGGCAGGACAGGCTTTCAACTGGATTTTCTTTAAAAGCCCTTCCTCGTGGTGGTTCCAGACCCTATCCAGCTGCGTGAAGGATTTGCTTGGCCAAGCGCCGAGTTCCTATCGCACGTTTTAAGCATGGCTGTGCCTCACTTTAAGGAAGCCTACTATTTTACTCCACATGAAATTTTTCTGAGTGAAGGAAATGTGCAATATGAAAAACCTCCCTGCAATTAAATAAGGTGTTTCTCAATATTTATATCACTTTATTCTCAAGGACTCAACACCTTTTCAGAAACTACTGTCCTGTGTGAGAAGGTATTCAAAACAAAGAGCTTAAAAAATAAAAATAAAGATCGTCATCTGTGCCAGGGAGCTTGCCCTTGGTGGTCTGGGGTTTCTTTCCCATAATACAGATCCTTGCCTTTCAAACTTTGAGCAGACAAAACACCTGGGGCTCTTGTTAAAAATGCAAATTATTGGGAAGCAGCTGTGGCTCAATCAGTAGGGCTCCGGTTTACCATATGGGAGGCCCCTGGTTCGGTTCCGAGGCCTCCTGGTGAAGGCAAGCCCACCTGCACGGCGTGCAGCAAGGGGGGGATAAATGAATAAATAAAATCTTAAAAAAAAAAAAAAATGCAAATTATGGTTCAATAGGTCTGGGGTGGGTCCAAGATTCTCCATTTCTAACAAGCTCTCAATACTGTTGCTACTGAGGCCACACTTCGAGTAGCCAAGATAGAGACTTTTTCACTATTTGGCCCTAATCACCTGTTTTATGTTTTCATCTCCAGTCACTGATAGCTTCCCTCCTTGCCCCAAAGCCACCCAAGATTCAGGTATGGTACAGTCCTCCAAGCCTTTTTAGAAATAAGTTCTGCCGATTTGTACCTCCTTGAAGATTTCCTCCAGTAATAAACTCTGCTGCTGCTGATTTCCTGCTTTTTAGTCCTCTCAAAGATCCCTCTCCTCTTTCTCCTTAAAAGTTGATTTGCTTGGGGACAGTCCACAGGAACTGTTACAGCTCTAGTCATTGAACTGTGGCCCCAAGGTAAAGAGTTCATGATGAGGCAGTTTACACTGTTTACTTCAACCCTTTAAAGCTCCTTGAGCAGTAGTTCTCAAGAAAGTGGTAGGGATAGTAGAGAATCAGAATTTCCTGGGGGAACTATTCCAAAATATCCCTGCCAGCCTCCCATCAATCCCCACCCATCACCATTCAAGTCCAGTAGGGGATGGGGTAGGGAACTCCCAGTGTAACTCCCAGGTAATTCTGATACAACTTCCCCCAAACCCTCCCGCCTCCCCGACTCATACTCTGGAAAAACGCAAGCTAATAGATGCACATAAAAACATAGAACAGTTAACAGTAACTAGATCCAGTTAATCCCTTGCTTAAAACCCTCCCCAGCTCCCCATTGCTCTTGGATGAATACCACATTCCCTCCCATGACATATAAGGCTCTGCAGTAACTGGTTCCTTCTTAATCTCTTGGCCTCATTTTAAATCACTGCCTCGTTTTCTAAGCACCAGCCAAATGGTCTCCTTGCAGTTTCTCAAACCGGAAAGCCCCTTCCCACCTCAGAGCCTCTCTGCCCACACAGCTCTTCCCTAACTGTTCAGCTCTCTCCTCTTACTTTGCATTCAATAGGCAAATAGGATTTGATGTCTCTCCTTGGGACAGTTCAGGAACTTGTGAAAAGGAGGTGATGAGTTAGCTCTGAAGAACTGATAGAGATGGGGTAGGGGAGAGCACCTCACAGGACCTAATGATGCAGCCAATTATAGGAATTGAAGCCATGGAGGCAGCATTCCTTTGTTCCCTCAGCTTGGAATGCCTTTTTCTCTTTCCCCCTTCTTCCCTCAATACTTATTCTGTTCAGAGCCCACTTTTTGGGGATTCAGTTAAACACAACTCCTTTGCTCCTAGCCTTTCCATCTAGAGGAGGGGCTTTCCTATCATTTGTCTCTCTTGACCCTGTTGGCTTTACAGATGATCAAAGAGACAAAAATGGAACTAAAGTACTTAATACAACCAGAGCCAAATACAATAAAGGGACAATTCTCAGTGTGGTCTCTGTGGTTCCATGAGCTGTTTAGTGGGCAAAATATTCCCCAAAAAGTTTACAAGAGAAAGGCCTTTGGAGCAAGATGGCCCAATGCTTTCCCCAGAACAGGCCAGCAAAGGATCACTGCTCACTATGGATGTCCCTTAGGAGGTCAGAATTTCAGGAGAAGCAATGCAGATAATCAGGTCATGGTGGGAAACCAAGATGCAGCCCTGCTGGGGTCGTACCAATAGCTTGTCCCACTGAAACATCAAGGCAGCTGAAGCATCCACCTCCCACATGAATGTGGTGGTATGGCAGACCCAGGGTCCTGCCCAGTCAGAGCAGTAGAAGGGCTGGATGCTAGGGTAAAGCAGCAGATGTTGTATTGAGCATCTGAGAAGCATTTACGTTCCATGTGCCAGTCCTTGACACAGTCTAGCAGAGAAGATAAATGCATAAATAGATCATTTCTCCATGTGACAACTGCTATGGTTAAAGGTATTCACCAGGTACCATGGGGAAATAAAGGCAGCCTTTAATGGGGAAAGATAAGTGAGGCTTCCAGGAGGAGGTGATGCAAAGGAGGTTATGAGTTATATAGGCAAAGAAAAGACAGAGTAAGGCTCGAAGTCATGAAATAGAGCATGGTGATGAGAATTAGAATAAGTTTTGCTGGATTGTCAAATATAAGTCAGAGAGCAGCTCCTCTGTGTGCACAGTATGGTCATAAAGTCTAGGAGGTAAAAAAAATACCTGAAGACTAGAGATTTCAGTGGTGGAAACAGATACCTGCACAAAAGTGGGCTTCAGGCCTACAGCCTGGGTGACACTCCTGGACTCTCTGGAGCCAAAATCTGGGGCATGATTCTACCATTCATTCTCTCCCCATGTAAGCCAGAGAGTTCTAGCACATTCGGAGACCTGGGTAGCACTGTGGTCTCAGAGGCCTCCTCCTGGTCACTTCTGGAAGTCACCTGAAGTATAGGACATCAGATATGCTCAGAGGTGGCCTCCTGGCTCTTGAATTTGGACTCAGAGCTGCTGATAGAGTTAAACTAAGATAGAGGAAAGATAAAGGAAGCAGTTTCCAGTGGGATCTCTCACTCTCCTTCTGGTCCCTAAATGTTCATGGCCCTGTGGTTCCATCTTTAGCTCTTTTCTCTAGACAAACTCATCTACTTCCATAATTTCAACTCTTATCTATTATCTGATAACCCTAAATCTCTAACTCCAACCCCTACTTCTCTCTTGAATTTCAGATCCATTTTTCTAACTACCTGATAGATGCTCCATAGGTAATTTAAACCCATCTGTCCAAAATCAATGTCTCATTTTTCTCACTTCCAGTCTGCCTCTCCTCCCCTGTATCTACCTTGGTTAAGGCATGAGGACATGGAGAAGGGCCAACCCTACTTTGCTGAGACATTAAAAAACTGGTCTTGTAAGCAATGGAAAGCCAAGGAAGATGGAGTGACCCACCAGATGCCCAGGGTGGCTGAAACCAAAAGCAAAGAGGAGAATAGAGAAAGACTTAAGGCCTTTCAATCTGCTCCCACTTGAAATTATCTTTCATTCCTTCCTCTCCTTTTCTTTGTTCATTCTCAGTCACCAAGTTCTAATTGTTTCACCTCTTAAATCTTTCTTGGATTCATCCCACTGCCTTAGATCAGGCCCTCAGCATCTCTTCCTTAACCCACCTGACTGGTTTCTCTGCTAATAGGCTAGCCTACCCTAATGTCCTTGCCAAGTGTATCCCAAGACAACAAATCTGATCATATTTCCCCATTTTCCCCTATTTGTGTGCCCTCCATTACCTTCAGCAGTGGTCCTTGGGGATTTCTTGGAAGTGCTCAGGGAATTGTGGAGAGATGACAGTGAGGTGCATCTGGCCTTCAATTATAGCAACTCTCCATTTATCATTTTATATATAGACTGACCATGCATTTCTTTTGCAGAAAGGGTTCCACAGCTCTAAAAAGTTGAAAAGCCATTGGCTTGCAGAAGAGTCTATGTCCAAACTTTTTAGCATGGCATAATTGGCTCTTTGATATCTAACCTCACCCTACCTTTTTTTTTTCTTTTTCTTTTTATTTCTTTAGAAGGTACCAGGGATTGAATCCAGGACCTCATACATGGGAAACAGGCATTCAACCACTTGAGCTACATCCTCTCCCCATCACCTTACCTCTTTAGCTTTATTTTTCACCAATATCTCATATATTCTACAGTCAAGCCACACTGAACTTACCCTTTCTTGAACACATTACCTTCACAGTTTTTTCTGTCTCTGATGTCACTAGAATGAAGCTACTCAAAGACAGGTGCTTTGTCTATCTTGTTTGCTGCTGTGTCCCCACTACTTAAAACTGTGCATGCCACAAGAAAGTACTCAATACATATTAAATGGATGTGTCCATCCCCAGTTCTTTCTCTGTCATACAAATGTGTTTGTTTGTTTTTAAGGATTTTATTTAACATTTCCCCCACCCCCACCCCCGTTGTTTTGCACTCACTGTCTGCTCTATGTGTGTTCTTCTGTGTCTGTTTGTCTTTCTTTTTAGGCGGCTCCGGGAACCGATCCTGGAAACTTCTGGAGTGGTAGAGAAGTGCTCACTCTCTCGTGCCACCTTAGCTCCCTGGTCTGCTGTGGCTCCCATTGTCTCTCCTCTGTGTCTCTTTTTATTGTGTCATCTTGCTGTGCCAGCTCTCTGCGCAGGCCAGTACTCCTGCGCGGGCCAGCACTCCTGTGTGGGCCAGCTATCGCACAGGCCAGTTTGCCTTTCACCAGGAGGCCCCGGGAATCAAAGCCTGGACCTCCTATATGGTAGATGGCTGAATCACTTGAGCCACATCCATTTCCCACAAATGTCTGTTTTACTTCAAGGCTAAGTCAGATGTCACTGCCTCTGGGATTTCCCCTAACTTCTTATCACCATCCTCCAACTACATCCATCATCAGTGTGTTGTTCTCTTCTGTTTTCCATAACACTCAGTCTAAATTTCTGTAAGTGTACTCATCATATTGTACTGTGGTTTTTGTCTGGGACTCTGTCCCCAACTCCCACTGTGAGCTCTAGGAGGACAAGGACATTGTAGAAACAATGCCTGCTCAGGAAATGCCTCTGATAAAAGTTACTTCCAGGGAAGCGGCTGTGGCTCAATCAGTGGGGCTCCCGTTTGCCATATGGGAGGCCCCGGGTTCGGTTCCCGGGGCCTCCTGGTGGGGGCAGGCCCGCCCGCACGGCGTGGTTGGCTGACCCAGCGAGCACAAGCAGCAAGGGGGGGATAAATGAATAAATAAATAAAATCTTTAAAAAAAAAAAAAAAAGTTACTTCCATTTCCCCTACCCCAGAATTCTGCTCCACATCAGTCGTGATCAGAAAGTAACCCATGGGACAGTAGGTTAAAACCTGCTTAACTTTATCTGTTAACTTCAGCTACCAAATCCTTTTTGGGTTTTCTGTTCTCTTCCGGACCTATTGATTTATGACTTTCCACCTGGATATCTGGACTTTTCTTTATTTCCTTAGCCCAGATCTTATCCTCACCTTGACATTGATGGGTCAGCCAAGATTGGTTCACTTAGGACTAGCTCCTGATCTTAACCCTTAATCTATCTGCTCTTTTAATTCTGGTTAAGTCTGCACTGGTCCTAATTAACCATTTAGCCTCTGTAAGCAATGAATGGCCACTGAGGCAGGTGCTGACAGAATAAAGAGCAGGTGAGGGATAAAGAGAGTCTTGAGGGGTCAGGAAAACAGCAGATTTAGGGAGCCCAGAAACCAAGCAAAGCGGTCAAAGGAGAAATGCAACTTCAGAAGAGGACAGCTTTCTAGTTGGGGTTTCTCTTGCTTTTGTCAGGTTTAAACCAAATTCTACAACCATGACTATCTGGGACCAGAGCAGTTATCCATTTGAAGGAACAACTTCACTTCCTAGGAAAGTGCCTTTCATGTAAGGAAATGGAGTCAGCTGGAGCAACTCCATTTGCCAAAGTTCAGTTCATTAAATGACCAATTTATAAAATTACCAGAACTTTTTAAAAACGATTTTTTACATGATACAGCTTTTTTTTTTAATTGGACATGTTTATTTTAACAGCCTTAAAGATGCTGAAATTTATGTTTTGAATTGAAGAAATGAAAATTAAGGTTGATATGTAATTGACGAATTGGAAGAAGAATAATAAAATTGTAAGCATTTGGCAAAATAAAATGGCATTCAAAAGTACCTGAAAGAAGTAAGTAGCTGAAAAAATCCTGCCTCACAGAAGTATTGAAATTTTGGTTTCAAACAAGGAGCAATTAGGATGTTGATTTGGTAGCAGTTTGCAGAAATATTTAACATAACTAGGTAAGACCACTCAAAAACACACACAAAAAAGAAATGAGGAGGCTTGAAGGGGTTACTAAGACAGATCCTGTGAACTAGCCTCAGATTTGATGTGCATTAGCCAGGAATATGAATTACTGGGAAGCAACAGGAGGAACTACATCAAAATTACATTTTGCTAGAAATAACATGCTAGAATAACATATGCTCATTGAGAAATTGGCAAAAAAAAAAAAAAAAGATCCTGAAAATGTTAAAAACAATTTCCCATGGAACCAAAACATTGGTTATTGATGCTGAATATTAAATATTTTCATAAAGATTTTGTGAAAGTTTTATAGGGATATGACTGACATAAAATCAACCACATATTTAAATTGTACTAGGGTGCAGAAAAGCAGCTTCCCACCGCAGCCTAAGAGCCCAAGGATAAGCAGAGACTTACTCAAGTGTTTAAAAAGAAAGTTGTGGGTAGATGAAAAATTCTTGCAGAGCAAGCAATACAGTTCTTAGAACTTCACACTAGACACCAAAATTGCCAATTACATTAATTCCCCTGCCACTACTGAAGGATCTCCAGGACTATTAAGTGCCTCCCTCGAGGTGGATATTATATTGAGATAGTGGATGCACATTAATTACTCTCCTGGAAACAACAAACAAAAACCACCTCCTAAATCCTCAAATTTACTTCCTCAAGGAACTCAGCCCACTGCTCATGGCTAGGCCAAGGACTGAGGGAGGAGTCAAAGGCCTGTACAAACATGATGCGGGAGGAGAACAGCCCAGTTTGGACTGAGGGAGAATATTCTGAGAAATGACCCTCAAGAGCCAGTTTTCTGAAGACGTTTGATATGGAAAGTGAGAAAAAAGGGTGCTGGGGTGCAGAGATGCAACAGAGGAGGATTTACAAGCCAGACACTCCCATTTTAAGGGCTTGAGTGGAACCGGTAATTAGTATCGTTTGGAAGCAAGCGAGGAAGGGAATGCTATTCGCTGAAAGGGATTTTTTGCACTTGGAAGGAGGGATAAAGACTGGGATGGAGGTAAGGGCAAAAAACGTTTCCAAGAGGAGCTAAGCGTCACTGTGAACCCATCGCCTATTCCGCGCGGAAGGAGACGAGAAAGTTCCAGAAACGGTTTTGAAGAAGCGAGAAAACGCAACATAAAGTAGTGCAAGCTCCGTGGCTCGAGCCGCACCACTAGGCAAAGAGGCACAGGGGAGGACCACTTCTTCATTTTCCTTATAGAGCCATTACTTATTGCAGCCAACTTTTTCTTTTGATTTAACCTTTTTTTTTTTACATAATGATGATTCTATTCGGTCAAAAATGCTTTTCGTTACCAAGCCAGATATAAGATCCTTATTCTCATCTTCGGGGAACACCCCTCCTGACATTTGCGCTTCCTGCCCGTCTCACTTGTCTCCTCCAACCCTGCTAAAGTCCAGGGTGAACGTAACAAGTCTCTAGGCAGATTAGGAAAATCGTCCGGCCCGGAGCGGCCTCGCGCGCGCTGTCTGGAGGTGTGGGCCAACGGTCTGTGCGCGAGGCGGGAGCCAGTGAGCGGGACCGGCGAGGCGGCCGAGCGGCCTGAGGAGGACCCAGCGCACCGAGCGGCCCCGCGAGCGCCGGGGGCGTGCGACCGGCTGCGGCTCAGTGAGGATTTAGGTTTTTTTTTTGTTTTGGTTCATGCCGGGTTTCTCCTCCTGGTTTTCGTGTCAAATGTGGAAATCTGGCCTCATGGCCAGCTTCGCCTCCTCACACTTCAGTGAGGCTGGAAAGCCTGAGGAGTACTGCTTGAAATATTTTTCCCACATATATATATATTTTTAATGTTTTAAATGTTTCCACATTTAAAAGCCTTTCCGGCCTTTTGGGCTGAGAGCGTGAGAGCACCTCTCCCAGTTAGACGGGAAACTCCTTGTGAGTAAGCACTGGCCTTATGCTCTATATCTAAGCTGTGGGCAAGGTCCATTACACATAGCAGGTGAACGACAAATATTTGTAAATAATTTATCTAGCCCATTCATTCATCGTTGTGGAATACCTACAAGGTTCTAGGTGCTTGGGATCCATCAGTGAACAAAACAAAGGCCCCTGCCCTCACGGGATTTACAGTCCACAAGGAGATAGACAATAATTACCTAATTAATAAGTAAATAATAGTGTCTTAGAAGATGATGTGGGCTATGGGGAAAGAAAACAGAGCATAGATTAGGGATGTGCTGTTGTGGGAGGTGGGGAGGAAGAGGGTTGAAAAGAAGGTATTTAGGGTAGTCATTGGAAAGAATAATTGAGCCAGGTAAAGGAGTGTTCCACGGAGGAGGAAGCATATTTCAGGTGGAGGAAAGAGACAGTGAAGAGGGTGGAATGTGACTCACATACATGAGACCGCAAGAAACTCTTGAATATAAATGGATGGTGAGAATCCCAAACTCGGACATTAAGTCCAGTGCATGCCTCTCAGCCAAAGGAATCCAACAACATATCAATGCTTGCAACCCCCAGTGGCTAGGGAACAGGCTTAGAATATCAAACAATTTGAACCTTGAATTTGTGATATAATCTATAGAATAGGCAAAAGGAATTTCAAATAGATTTAAAAATAGATTCCCCTTAGGGATGCTGCTTTTTTCTTAAAAAAAATGAATATAAAATTCCATCTTTCAGTACCTGATCATAATGTGCCACATGAAAACAAAGATGAAATACTAGAGCTGTAGGGATGATGGGGAGAGCACATGAAACAAAGTATGTCAGTATATGAGTTTGAAAATAAAAAGAAAACCTTCTTGCGACTGTTTTCTTTTGCCTATTTATGTGCCATATACATAAATTGGAAGCCACAAAGGAAAACAAACAAACTTGGCTTATAGTCTTCATAGATGGGAATTCTGTTTTTAGCTAAGACTCTTAAATGCAGAACATAGTGTCTGAGATAAATTCACAGCAAGGTCAGGCTTTGCAGAGAGGGGTAACATCAGCAAGCTAAGGAGAGAATAATAACATAGATAGAGCTTTTGAATTGACCTATGTGGGGAATTGTTTCTGACACTGTGCCCCCATCATAGCCCAGAAAATCTGGATTCAAAGAATGTAAAGAAGCAATGAAGGACTAAGAGTTTTACCCTGTAGTCAGAATGCCTGGATTTAAATCCTGGCTTCACCTCAATAGTTGTGTGAATTAAGGAAAGTTATTGTACTTCTCAGGCTCTATCTCTTCATCTGCAAAAAAAAATGATAATCATAGTGTTGGTGTGAGGTCACTAACATAAAGCACTTTTCCCAGTGCCTGGCACATAGTATATGTTTACTAAATGTTAGAAATTATTAAGCAAGATATAATTGAAAAAGTGTCATTGAAATGGGATATAAATCAGTAGAAAATGCCTAGCCCTTGAATAGATATTACAAAGATAGCACTTCACCTCAAGGAATTAAAAAATTAATTGGGATTATACAATGCACAAGTTAATGTGACTGATATTTTAAAAGTTTGCTGCTAAATGTTATTCATGTCCTTCAAAGCACCTCCAAAATAATGGTATTAGATTTAAACAATCTACATTTTCTAAAACTTGAATAAGATATACATGGTATGAAAAAACTTTTAGAACACTGCTATTTTTATTCATCTGTAATGTGCACTTTAAGTAAAACCATTCTGTTTCCTATGCATACACAGACTCTAACCCCATTTCCAACTAGACTAAGACCCCTGAGCATCTTCTATTATAAATTATGCCTTCATGCCCATTTCCATCTCCCCAGAACTACTGCAGAAGACTTCTAACAGATCTTGTTACCATCACTCTTTTCTTCATCTTTCTTTTTCCCATACACTGTCAGTATTATTGAAAAATAAAGCTGATCGTCTCACTTCACTGCTTTAAAATTTCTATTGGAAGATCTCGGAAGATGGCGGACTAGTAAGACACGGGAATCTCTTCTCCAGAAAAATAGCCAGAGGACAGGCTGAAACAGCCTGGAAAAAGATCTTCTAGGGTTTAGGACAGCAGGTGAAGACTGCACACCACCCAGAGGAGAGAGGGACGAAAGAGGGAAATCATGATGACAGAACCGTGAGTTGGAACTGGCAGCGGCTGCTGCTGCCGGCACCCTGCCCCACACTCTTTAGTATTCTTTTTTTTGTTTTTTTGTTTTTTTGTTTTTTTGTTTTTTACCGGGAGGTACCGGGGATCGAACCCCGGTCTCTCCACATGGTAGACGGACGCCGAACCTCTTGAGCCACATCCGTTTCCCTCTTTAGTATTCTTGAGCCTCTGGGTCTGTGACTACATAGGGGGCTCCAGGGATCTACCACTCCAGGAAAGGGGAGAGAGAGGGACACTGCCTAAGGCTGACTCAGGTTCTGACCCACAAATTTGGGCTGCGGAGCTCCGCGGACCCTTCCAGGTCAGGTGGGACCACAGGGTGGTTTGCCCTGGGAGCCTACGAAGGACTGGAGAAATCTGACCCTTGCAATCTCCCTCTCTTTTAGCCTGGACTAATTGTTGAGGACTCCACAGGAAAGGGGAGAGAGAGCCTGGGGCTGACTCGGCTTTTGACTCGCAGGTTCGGTCTCCTTCCAGGCCGGTTGGGGCTGTGCCATTGTTTGCCTTGGAGCCTGCAAGGGGCTAAAGATATACAAACCTCCTAATCTCCTCTACCAACAGGGACTGATTGTTGAGGACTCAGAGGGGAGTGGAAATATTTCCTAGCTGGAAAAGGGAGGGGGCTGCCAGAGAAGACTGGAGAACTGTCTCAGAAAGTTTGAATTACAAGTTTCTTAGCCCCCAGACAGGAAGCTCTATCACATTGATCTGGTCTGTGTCACAACAAATACACTCTGACCAGGCATTGAATTGAGAGCTGTCAAAGAGCACCATCTCCTGGCAGACCAAGGAAGTGCACATAAGAAAATTAAAAATAAGTAGGAGAGGCTTTTCCTGGCCTCTATAGTCTCCCTGCCCTAGGCCCTAGGAATTGACGCTACAACCAATTACTGGGTCCAGTGCCAAGTTTTGAGCAACCAGCAGGACAATCTTAACAATCCAGGTCGAGCCAAAAATCAAAGAGCTGTGGAAATTCACAGCCTCCTGCCACTAAATCCCTATAAAAGAGAAAGAGATAGAGCATTTGAGTAAACTACATTCTAACCAGATGCCTAAAGACCAGCAAAAAATTACGAGCCATACTAAGAAAATAGAAGACATGGCCCAAGAAAAGGAATACATCAAAGTCCCAGAAGAGATGCAGAATTTGAGAGAACTAATCAGCAAGATGAGCACAAATTTCCAAAATCAAATTAATGAGTTGAAAGACAATATAGTTAAAGAGATAAATGACATCAAGAAGACATTGAGCGAACGCAAAGAAGAGTTTGAAATCCTGAACAGAAAAGTAACGGAGTTCATGGGAATGAAAGACACAGTAGGTGAGGTAAAAAACACATTTGAAGCATACAATAGCAGACTCAAAATGATAGAAGAAAGAATAAGTGATACCGAAGACAGAGAAGCTAAAATTGAAGAGAGAAAAGAGCAGAGAGAGAAAAGAATGGAAAAAATTAAGCAGGGGCTCAGAGAGTTGAATGACAACACGAAATGCAACAACATATGTGCCATGGGAGTTCCAGAAGGGGAAGAGAAGGGAAAAGGGGCAGAAAGAGTGTTTGAGGAAATAATAACTAAAAATTTCCCAACTCTCACAGAAGAAATGAACTTAAATGTCCAAGAAGCACACCGTACCCCAATGAGAATAAATCCAAATAGACCTACGCCAAGACACATACTACTCAGAATGTCAAATGTCAAAGATAAAGAGAAAATTCTCAGAGCAGCAAGAGAGAAGCAAACAATCATGTACAAGGGACATGCAGTAAGACTTAGTGCAGATTTCTCTTCAGAAACCATGGAGGCGAGAAGACAGTGGTATGATACAATTAGGAAACTGAAAGAGAAAAAGTGCCAGCTGAGAATTCTTTATCCAGCAAAACAGTCCTTCAAATATGAAGTATAAAATATTCACAAACAGAAACTAAGAGAGTTTGCAAAAAAGAATCCAACTTTGCAGGAAATATTAAAGGAAGCGTTAGAACCTGAAAGAAAAAGACAGGAGAGAGAGGCTTGGAGGAGAGTATAGAAGAAAAAATAGCAGAAAGGAAAACCAAAAGAGTAAAAAGAGAGACAAAAACAAGATGACATATGAAAACCAAAGAATAAAATGGAGGAAGTAAATAGTGCATTTACAGTAATATCATTGAATGTGAATGGATTAAACTCCCTAATCAAAAGATACAGGCAGGGGGCGGATGTGGCTCAAATGGTTGGGCATCCGTCTGCCACATGGAGGGACCTGGGTTTGATCCCCGGGACCTCCCGGTAAAAAAATAAAAAAAAAAAAAAATAAATAAATAAAAAATCAATTGGCCATATTTTAAAAAAATTAAAAAAAGGACAAAAGACTTGAATAGACATTTCTCCAAAGAAGAAATACAAATGGCAAAAAAAAAAAAAAAACAAAAACACACATGAAGAAATGCTCAACATCACTCATAATTAGGGAAATGCAAATCAAAACTACAATGAGATATCTTTTCACACCTATGAGAATGTCCACTATTAAAAAGACAGAGAACTACAAGTGTTGGAGAGGATGTGTAGAGATAGGAACACTTCTTCACTGTTGGTGGGAATGCAGAATGGTACAGCCACTATGGAGGACTGTTTGGCAGTTCCTAAAGAAGTTAAATAGAGACTTGCCACATGACCCTGCAATACCACTACTGGGCATATACCCAGAAGAAATAAGAACAGTGACACGAACAGACATCTGCACTCCAATGTTCATAGCAGCATTATTAACCATTGCCAAAAGCTGTAAACAAGCCAGGTGTCCATCAACCAATCAATGGATAAACAAATTGTGGAGTATATACACAATGGAATATCATGCAGCTGTAAGAAGAAATGAAGTCGTAAAGCATATGACAACATGGATGAACCTGGAGGACATTATGTTGAGCGAAGCAAGCCAGACACATAAGGACAAATACTGTATGTATATGTTACTATGAACCAAATATATTGTGTAACATATTGTTTGATTCAAAAAAAATTTTTATATGTATCCATTATATTTAATTGAGAAGTGTATATATTTATTCATCGTTTACTTTTTAATTGTTTATATTTTCAATTATTAAATGTACAAAATAAATTTTAAAAAAATCTCTATTGGTTCCTGCTTGCCTATCCAATTGCATACCTACTTCTCTAACTTCGTCTTCCACAGCTCTTTTCCATGTAAGCCACCCTCTATCCATATTGAACTTTTAAAGTTTTCCCAAGTAAACCTGACTTGACCTCTTTCTGTCACTGCATCCCTTAATAAATGTCCACTCAAAATAGAAAACACAGTTCAAAGAGACCTCTCTGAGAAACTTTTTTCAACTTCTTCAGAGAGACTTAATGATTCCGTTCATGATGCTCTCTGACCAATTTTTTTTTTAATCATTATCAGCAGCAACAGCAGCAAAATTGCCATCATCGCTAACATTTATTGAAGGCTTATGTGCCAGGAATTGGACTAAACACTTGATTTAAATTAACTCATTTAAAAGAAACAAAAACAAAAAAAGAAGAAAAAAAAAAAAAAAAAAAAAAAAAAAAGAAAAAAAAATTAACTCATTTAATCCCCACTCTATACTTCCCCACCCCATTTGCTATAATAACAACACTTGGCACAGTATACTGTTATTTATTTATTTATTTTTTAAAGATTTTATTTATTTATTCATTTATCCCCCCCTTGCTGCCTGCGCTCGCCGGGCCAGCCAACCACGCCGTGTGGGCAGGCTTGCCTTCACCAGGAGGCCCTGGGAACCGAACCCGGGGCCTCCCATATGGTAAACGGGAGCCCCACTGATTGAGCCACAGCCGCTTCCCATATACTGTTATTTTTATTTACATTTGTCTTTCCCACTAGGCTTCTAGGAAATTCTGTGTCATAGGATAAATCTCAGTATCTTCAACAGGTAAAGAACCTGGCGTGTAGGTGCTCAATGAGTGTTTGCTGAAAGAATGAATGAATGTAAGCAGTACCACTCAGGGCCTTTGTACTTTCTCTCAACAGAGGTGTTATTACTCCAAACTCTCGATTTGAAATTTCCTTCAGAGTCTGGGGAGCTTTATTTAGAATATCTTCAGTGATAGCAGATCTTTCTTGGAGAGACTTCGATAATTCAGATCTAAGTTTAGCAAATAAGTTCACTGAGTAATATCATTTTTGCTCAAATAATAATTTTGATATTTAGTAAAAAGACTGATTTTGAAAATAATTTTTTAATTAGACAAATTTTAAGTTTACAGGAAAATCATGCAGAAAATATAGAATTCCCATTAATAACACTTTGCATTAGGTATCATGTTACGTTGATAAAATAATATTATAATTGTACTGTTAACTGTAGTTCATAGTTTATATTAGGATTCACTGTTTGTGTTGTCTGATTTTTCTTGTGTAACTTAAAAGCCAGTTCTAAGTCACTTCCCAAAAATGTTTTGAACAATGATGTCATCACTGGAATAAGCATATAGTCTCCCAAAGTGACTGTTTTGAAGGGGAGCCATCGCTTGGGAGTATGCATTTTGATATGCATGTTATCTTATGCATATATGAAAAAGGAGAAACAAAACCCTTTCAGACCCTGCATACACGTAGACCTGTACAAAACCCAATGTATGACCACAACATAGTGAATATGATTAATCCCACTGAATGGTATGCTTGGGAGTGGGTGAGATGGAAAAAGTTTATTTTGTATGTTCCCAAATTTAAAAAAAAGAACAGTTAAAGAGATAAGGCCGGGAAGCGGCTGTGGCTCAATCAGTAGGGCTCCCGTTTACCATGTGGGAGGCCCCGGGTTCGGTTCCCGGGGCCTCCTGGTGGGGGCGGGCCCGCCCGCACGGCGTGGTTGGCTGGCCCGGCGAGCACAAGCAGCAAAGGGGGGATAAATGAATAAATAAATAAAATCTTTAAAAAAAAAAAAAAAAAAAGATAAGGCCAATTAAAGGCAGTACACAATCCTGGATGGTATCTAACAAGGTAGGAGAGAAGACTCAAAAGGACATTATTGAGACATACGAAAAAATTGGAATATAGACTGTAAGCTTTATATCAATGTTAAATTTCTTAAACTTGATAACTGCACTTAAGGGGGATACATAAATGAATATCCTAGTTCTTAGGAAATGTACATGGCTGTATTAAGTGTTCAAGGATCATGATGTATACAACCTACACTCAGGTGTTCAGAAAATGGATTGATAAATAGGTAAACAGACAGATGGATTGATAAATTGATGGATAGATATATGGAATGGTACAGCAAAGGTGGCAAAATGTTAAAATTGGTGGATCTGGGAGTATAGGGATTTGTGGGAGTTCTCTAAATGGGGTTGTATTAATTGTAACTGTCCTGTAAGTTTGAAAGTATTTCAAAATAAAAAGTTAAAAAAAAACCCAGTGTTTGAAAATTCAATAAAAAATCAGAGGTCATTCATTTATGGAATACCCGTGATAAACTAGGCACTGTCCTAAGTATGGAGAAACAAGATGAATAAATTATATTCTCTTATCCTCAAGAATTCCTAATACCATGTATAGTGATGATTGTATCATGAAAATAATTCACCAAAATGAGTTACATTGTAATATATACAGCTTTAGAAATCAGATTTGGCTTAAAGTGAGGGGTGGATAATGTATAATAATAAGTGAGAGATTATGAAGTACAACAGAGTTAAGAAACCTTTCTTAGAGGAAATTAGCTTGACTGGGGTTTTTAAAGAAAAAAATTGTGTGGATTGGTGGAGAGAAGAGAAGTGGACACTTAAGACTTGACTCAGCCAAAGTAATCCAGAGGTTGCTTGGTGAACATGGAGTCAGATCAGAAGGAGATGAATTTTCTTGAGGAATATTTCATAGACGTCATGAAGCAAGAGACCTGATGTAACATTTCTCCATTACATCAGAGAACAGGACTCTAGTGACCATGTTCTCTAGATTCAGGGTCACTTTCCTCTGGACAGTGCCAGATAAACACTACTAAATTTCATCTCTGAATTGTTATTCATGTTTCCATGTTGATACTCTTCTTCTGTTGACTCAGTCTAATAGATGGGAGCAAACATGTAAACAGTTAAGTACAGTACAGGTTTTTAACAGGAATCTCTCTTAATCAGCTGTCCCCTCATTCTTTCTAATATTTCCCCCTTTTTGCTATGCTTATAAAACCAAACTGAGATAAATAGATGCAAGAAGCTCCTTTAGTATATCCACTGTGCTGATGTTCTTGCTGCAGTTTTTTCATACTATGTGAGGTTTCAGGAATGGGGTTAACTTTGAACAATATCAAAGAAATAATTTTCTATTTCCTTCTTGGTTTTGTTTTTTTGAGGGGAGGAGGGTCACTTTTTCCAGCACTGCTCTCTTTTTTTTCCAGCATTGACTCTTCTCATAAGGATGGAAATGGTTTTGTTTGGTGCCTGGGCCCTCCTGGCCTTGACCCCTTGCCCAGGTGAGGCTCTTAAGTTTCTTTATCCAATATGTGCCAGGGCCCAGGTGGTTAGTCAATATGGATGGGGATGAGAAGTCATGAGTGGGGTAACACTTTAGTATTCATTCATTTGGCCCCTGGGGAGACAGTCCTATTTTTTGGATCATTAGGACAGAGAATCCTTAGGCATCTCTGCCTTGTAATTGAGATAACCCAAGTCAAGGATGGGATAATAAACTATCAGACAAAACAGTCTTTAGGATGTATTCCTTCTCTGCTTGGCTCCCCACTGCCCCAGGACGGTCCTGTCTTCTCTCAAGGGTGTTTTTAC
This sequence comes from Tolypeutes matacus, assembly GCA_026826555.1. NCBI lineage: Eukaryota > Metazoa > Chordata > Mammalia > Cingulata > Chlamyphoridae > Tolypeutes > Tolypeutes matacus. The sequence goes on from JAKSZT010054478.1 coordinate 5,622,304, forward strand.
TTCTTGGTATCATGATGAGTTACAGTAGGATCTGATAGGGTGGGGCCCATAGCTCAGTTGTGAGGAGCTGGTTCTCCAGATGGTAGGAAAGGAACTGGAGCCTTAGTGGGTGACATTGTTACAAACTCATACATTCCTAGAGGGACTGGTATTTGGGAGATGAGGTAGATGGTGGACATGGAGCAGCTAAAGGGGCCCTGTAGTGAAGCCTTCAGGAGAATGTGCCCCTCACTTAAATCAGGCATCTAAAAGTTACCTGCTGTCTCTCTCACCCAAGCTGAAAAGAGTTCCCTAACAGCCAATTTTTTTTTTTTTTTTTTTTTGAGGTACCGGGGCCAGGGATTGAACCCAGGACCTCGTATGTGGGAAGCCGGTGCTCAGCCACTGAGCCACATCAGCTCCCCTGATTTTTTTTTTTTTTCCGTTTGTTTGCATGTTGTTTGTTTTTTTGTTTTTAGGAGGCAGCAGGAACTGAACCCGGGACCTCCCATGTGGGAACCAGGTGCTCAACTGCTTGAACCACATCTGCTTCCCCAGGCTCTCTTAAGCATCCAAAAACATTTGTTGCCCTAGCAACTAAGCAAAATGGAACAGTCTCACTTAAAAAAAAAAAAAAAGGTGGCAAGTTTCATGGGAAATGAGTGACTCCAGGAGTCACCTTTTGGGCAGTAGCTCTCAAAATTTGGTGTGCAAAAGTTCACCAAGAGTGCTTGTTTTGTTCACTTGCCTATTACCAGGTCCCACCTTCAGAGGTTCTTAATCCTTCAGTTTGAGATGGAGCTATATTCTTCAGTTTTACAGGCATTCCAGTTGATTCTGGTGAGGGAAATCCTTAGATCATACTTTGACAGAATTATTGCTCTGAGGTGTAAGTAACAGCTTTTTTGCTCAGGGCTCCACTAACCCAGCAGCAAATCCTAGGGAGTTTCCCAGAATTCTTGAACTTCAGGAAGAGACTGGCCTCCTGGGCACCATTTTAAGCTACTCTATGGTTTTCATAGTGACATTAACAGAGAAGTTAAGATCCCAAGAATGAAGATCTTGGGTTTAGAAAGAATGGTGGCAAAATGAGCGCTCTAACTTGTAATTAAAAGTCTTTTTCTTGTCTGGTACCTTTTCTCCCTATTCTTTGTCCTAGAGATAGAATAAACTGTGTATTATTTGGATCTCTTGGTCCTCACCAGAGTCTTTGTATATGTGGTTAATCGTTTTAGGGGCCACAGAAGAGCTATTTGAGGTTTCAGTTTGGCCTGATCAGGCCTTGGTAGAGTTTGGACAGTCCCTAATGGTCAACTGCAGTACCACCTGTCCAGACCCAGGACCCAGTGGCATTGAGACTATCTTAAAGAAAACCCAGGTGGACAAAGGGCCTCAGTGGAAAGAGTTTCTCCTGGAGGATATCACTGAGAATTCCATCCTGCAGTGCTTCTTCTCTTGTGCAGGGATCCAAAAGGACAAGACCCTTGGCATCACCATGTATCGTAAGTGGGGCTGAGGGCTGGGGAAGAAGGGAGGGGTGGGGGAAATATGAATATGCCTTAGTTCTGGAAGAGTTAATCATTTCTTTTAGGGAGATAATTAGGGCCCTTAAGGAAGTTTTTCTGTCATACCATAGGAATTCTAGAGTCAATTACTTCTATATCCATTTGGTATGGCTTTCTTCAGGGTTTTAAATTAGGAGCAGACCATAGAGGGGATGCAGACATCTGTTCTTTTTTTTTTTCCAGACATCTGTTCTTGAGGATATATTCAAATACAAGTAGCATATACTAATAATACTAACTTGTAAATTATCAGAACCAGTATAAAATTCGTACTCAATTATTTGCTACAAGTTCTTAGAATAAGGATTAGGGAAAAGAAGGGTCCTTGTGGACTGGGGTAGTTAGAGAAGTCTCTGTGAAAAAAGAGGCCCTTGAGGTTTGAATGGTTGGGATTTGGATTCATAGAGATGGGTGAGGAAGATTTTCCAGGTATGCAAATAGCACTGGCAAAGATACGGCTGTGAGAATGAAAGTGCTCACTGTAGGGTAAGAACTTGGTTCACTAGGGTGTAGTTTTTTGTGTGAAGCTAGAGACCCTCAGAAGCTTCTCACGAAGCACCTCTGGTAAATGATAAGCTCTCCAGAATGGCAGCAACAGTCAAAGCAAGGGACTTCCCTTCAACAGTCAGATTTCTTGGGTTTTGATGGTTAGAAAAAAAGAAAAGCCAGAAGGCCAACTTGTCCATCTAGGGCAGGTGTGGCAGAAAGCTGACACTTGGTCAGATGGTTTAAGGGTGGCAGTCACCTATCATAAGCTGCCTGTCTTTTTTCCTGGAGAGGTGGACAACTCTTTCTCATCAAGCCCTGCCTTTTTAAAAAAATATTTTAATTATCAATTCTTTATTACTTTTGGGATACTCTTTTTCCTTTACTTGCTTTTTTGTTTTAAAGAGCCACCAGAGCAGGTGACCCTGGAGCTGCAGCCTGCCTGGGTGGCTGTGGATGAAGCTTTTACAGTGAAGTGCCATGTGGCCAGTGTAGCACCTCTGGAAAACCTCACCCTTACACTTCTCCAGGGTGACCAAGAACTACGTAGAAAGAACTTTGTGAGCTTGGCTATGGCCTCCCAAAGAGCTGAGGTTACCATCAATGTCAGAGCCCAAAGGAAGGATGACAGGTGCAATTTCTCCTGCCATGCGAACCTGGACTTGAGTTCACAAGGTGGCGGTCTCTTTCATGGCAGCTCAGGCGTCAAGGTCCTCCGGATCTTTGGTGAGTTGGACCCCAGTTGTGGATAGAATCCTGAGGATCATTTTCTCATCTTATCTTGGCCTTTGGGACTAGGCTTCCACAGGGTTTGGGGGACGGTTTGAGGAGGTTACCTGAGCTCCATGTGTTCTTGGGCTTTAAACTCACCCAGGTGGGGAGAGACCTTTTAGTCCCCCTCTCTTCTTACACTGTGGGGTTCTACATGACACAATTTATCATAGCTTTTCTCCTTTCTTTTCTTTTTCTCATTTCTTGGCAGAATTCTCTCACGGGCCCCAGATCTGGGTCTCTCCACTTCTGGAGGTTGGGATGGCAGAGACCGTGAGCTGTGAGGTGGCTAGGGTGTTCCCAGCCAAAGAGGTAATGTTCCACATCTTCCTGGGAGACCAGGAGCTGAGTCCCTTCATCTCCTGGGAGGGGGATACAGCTTGGGCCAATGCCACCATTCGGGCCATGGAGACTGGTGATCAGGAGCTGTCCTGCCTTATATCTCTGGGTCCAATGGAACAGGAAACAAGAGAACAAGTGCATGTGTATAGTAAGTGATCAGCCTTTTCCCTTACCATGTACATTCTCTGCTGCTGAAAACTTCTACAGTAATGGTTTGGTGATTTGACCACAGATGTCCCTGCTAACTTTTGCTAGGTAGAATCTCAAGTGAACATTAGTCTTAATCTTTGTTTGATAAGTGCAGGCAGTTTAGAGGCAGACATTGAGATAGTAGTTCTATCCAGCCTTCACCCTCAGTGTCCTTAGGGAACTCTACTTACAGAGAGATTGTAGATACTCAGACCCATTCCTAGGGACAGTTATTTGAAGTGAGGGGGAAATCTGTAAGATGGAAGGACAATTGCCATCCTTGCAGCAGAGTTATAGCCCAATATTTGTATGCTGCAGGTGTTGTAGGAGAAATTCTCAAGTCCCCAAAAAACCTCATTGCTCCCACCATTCAGCTTTTATAGTACTAGTAGTGGTATCCCAAATCTTTCCCTGTTGTCTTCCTACCCAAGATAACATAAGGGGCTGCCAGTTTTGAGAAGTATGTTTAGTTTTCTTTTTCCTTTCCTTTTAGGCTTCCCTCCACCAATCCTGGATATAGAAGAATTATATCCCTTGGCAGGAACAGACATAAATGTGACCTGTTCGGGGCATGTATTAACATCACCCAGCCCTACACTTCGACTTCTGGGAGCCCCAGACCTCCCTGCCCCTGGGGAGCCTGCCTGGCTTTTACTTACTGCCAGGGAGGAAGATGATGGCCGAAATTTCTTCTGTGAGGCCTCCTTGGAGGTTCAGGGTCAGCGGTTGACCAAAACCACTACTATCCAGCTCCATGTCTTTTGTGAGTAGAGACCTGATCCTCCTTGTCAAGACAAGAATTATTATTTGATTCTCTTTTTCCTCAAACCTTCCCAATTCTAGAGCTCTTCTTGGTCCCTGCTTTGTTATTAGACTTGCCACATGTTTCTAAACAAACAAACAACAAAAAAAAAAACAACAGCAAAGGAGTAAATACAATTAAACCTTTCCCAGTTTACCTTACTCCCAGGAAAGTTAGTGGGGAGAAAGATAAGGGAAATTGGGAACAGAGAGGAAAGTAGTTAAAGCCATCAGGCAACATTCGTTGAAGCCGATGGCTGAGGAGAACATAAGTGATAGTTGGAACTTATGCTGAGGAGGGAAATTTCCAAAAATTCCATATAAAAATTCCTATTTTGAAAAGGAGAATAATTCTCATCTGAATTAACTTTTTTTTACAAAGATTTATTTATTTTATTTCTTCCCCCCTCATTGTTTGCACTCACTGTCTGCTCTCTGTGTCTGTTTGTTGTGTGCTCTCTGTATTTTTTCGTTGTCTACTAACCAAACCCAGGACCTCCCATGTGGGAGGCGGCGCCCAATCACTTGAGCCACATCTGCCTCCTGCTTGTTGTGCCTCTTGTTGTGTCTCTTTGTTGCGTCAGCTCACCATGCCAGCCCATCCTGTCAGCTCGCTGTCTTGCTCATTTTCTTTAGAAGGCACCAGGAACCGAACCCGGGACCTCCCATGTGGTAGGCAGGCACCCAACTGCTTAAACAACATCCGCTTCCCTGAATTCACTCTTTTTTTTTTTTTTTTTTTAAGATTTTATTTATTTATTCATTTACGCCCCCCTTGCTGCTTGTGCTCGCTGGGTCAGCTAACCACGCCGTGCGGGCGGGCTTGCCTTCACCAGGAGGCCCCGGGAACCGAACCCGGGGCCTCCCATATGGTAAACGGGAGCCCTACTGATTGAGCCACAGCCGCTTCCCTTTGAATTCACTCTTAACCCATCACCTCACTCACTGAGTAGCAAAGAAGGGAAACGGGGGCCCCAGGGTCACCATTGACAGAGCAGTGTTATCATTTAGTCTGAATCTATGAAACACTCTATGCTTGTCCATAGGTAAGGGAGAAAAGAGTTGGCTCAAAGCAGGGAACTGATAGTCTTCCCCTCAGGAAAAAAAGCTGCTGGGTAGAGGGGATATATCATTTGGGTTAGGGGAAGGAGAGGGAGGTGAGCATGAAAGTAAGGAGGGACTGGCACACTGAGTACAGCTCCTTGAGACTTTTTTTCTTCCAGACAAGCCACGCTTAGAGGAATCTGGTTGTCCTGGCAACCAGACTTGGGTGGAAGGGATGGAGCAGATTCTTGCCTGTGTCCCAAAGGGAAACCCAGCTCCAGCTTTGGTATGTACCTGGAATGGGTTGATCTTCGACATAACAGTGCCACAGAAGGCAACCCAGAACCACACTGGAACCTACTTCTGCACAGCCACTAACCAGCTGGGCTCAGTCAGCAAAGACATTGCAGTCATTGTTCAAGGTGATTGTTGCTTCCCTGCTGCCAGTCTCAAGATGAAAATCTTCTGGGGTTTTGGTATTTCTTATCAAAGCATGGAGAGGAGAAAGATTTTTAGCGGGCTGGGGAGGGTGAGACTGAGAAGAGGGCTTGGTGGGTTGAGGTGGGTGATTCTCTTTCCCTCAAACCCTTCCAATTCTTTATCTTCTGTGCTTGAGCAGGACTGGATGAAGGAATAAGCCCTACGATCTTTGTCATTATTATTGTCACCCTTGGAATGGGTATAATCATCATAGCTCTGTATTTGAACTATCGGCCTTGCAAAATAGAGAGGAGGAAGTTGCACTACAGGCAGAAAGAGAAGAACAAAGAGGAAGAAAGCCAGCTTGCTGTTCAACAAGCAGAAAAGTGCAACTCACATAATTGTTAAATAGAAACAGCTATATGGTTGAATGAGACTTCTACTGGGGTTTCCCAAGGAGGGAAGAAAGGCTTCATTACTCTTTGTGTTCTGCAGACCTGTAAAATAGTGTTTGTGACCCCCATGTCCCTTGTATACAGTCTACCTGCAAGCTTGTCTCAGTGTTTAACTAGTGAGAGGGCCTCTTGCTCCTTGCTTTGTGCTCAATAAGTTCATTCTTTTTTTTTTTTTTTTTTTTTTTTACCGGGAGATCCCAGGGATCGAACCCGGGTCCCTCCATATGGGAGACGGACGCCCAACCAGTTGAGCCACATCTGACCCCAATAAGTTCATTCTTGAATTCGAAAAACATCCTGCCCTTACCTCATGATACCTACTCCTATTGGCCTTTGCTCCCAAACACAGCAGATGTTCCCAGCCATCAGACTACAGTGATCATCAAAAATATCAGAAATGTAAGTCATTACTCACTGGGAGCTAATTTCTTGGTCCAGGGACAGGACTTGGGAGGGAGTGAAACAAGGATAGGAATCAGAGTTGGCTCTCTCACCTGGGGTTCTGGAATACCAGCTTCCAGAACTGAGCTTGATGACATCTTAAGGAGTCCTGGATGTAGCTTTGGCAAAAGGGTCAGTGGCTGGTTAGGCTTCTAACTCAGTAACCATCTGTTGTGGGCCTTGGGGGAGTATAAAAATGATAAAGTCCACACTGGGTCAAAGAAGCAGCTTATTTAGTTAGCCTAGAATTCTGTCCTTGAAGTGGAAAGTAGAGTTCTTTCATGAAATAGGCCTCATGGACTTAAGGGCTCCAAACATCTCTGAATTCCTCTTCATAATCCATTAGAGAGCAATCATCTGTGAGTTCACTTTCAACTTATGTTTTTATCTATATGGACTCTTAGGATGGAGTTCCAATGTTTACTCCCCCTTTCCATAAAGAAGTACATATTTTTATCTGTCTGCAAACTATTTCCTTTAAGTTTCAAGAGGAATCCTTTTGTGTCAATGTTCACCATATGATTTTATGATTCACTTCCTTCTCTGTTCTTTGGAAAGAGTATATTCACCCCCTAGAGAAGGCATGAGGAGTCATAAAACCAGACCTTTCTCCCAAATCAGTCATGTTCTGGTCATTGAAATGTTGCATGTGGTAAAATTAAAAGGAATTTTTTGATCTCTGAATGTATTTCTCTTCTCTGTCATTGCTGAGAGCGTTTATTAAGCCAGATGGCTGAAGTTTAGAACTTGGAGTACAATTTCTAAGAAAAGTACCAAGTTGGTAGTATAAACAGCACAGGACAGGTGGTACATTAGCTCTGGGAAGCAGTCTATGAAGGATTTGCTCACCCTGTCCTCAACTACAATTCAGACTTCTGGATAGAAAGATGTCCACAGCCTTCCAAATTTGCAGATACTACTAGAAAGAGCACCAAAGGGAAAACCTTCTTTCATTCTTGCCAGCACCTCCCCTGAGTCTGAGGCTATGGATTAGGTAGAAAAATAACACATTGGTTTCAACAATTCAGCACATCCAAGGCAGGAGGTCGGTAGAATGGTAGACAAAACATGATCCCTGCCTTCTACAAGCTTATGGTCTAGAGCAAGTGAACAGGAATTACAATTGTGCCTTAACCCCTATGATTGGGAAAGCAAAGGTTGCTACAAGAACAGCTAACTCAGGATCAAGGAAGTCTTCCTGGAGGAAGCAATATCTAAGATGAAACTGGAAATACCTTGTTTGGTGTTACAAACAGCATCCCCCAAACAACCTTCACAATCTCAATTTTTCCACTAAATAGCCACTGCTCTCTCATGTGATTAAAAAATAAATTGAGCATTTTGGGAAATGTTAAGAAGCAGGTTCATTATGTTGAGTGAAGCAAGCCAGACACAAAAGGACAAATACTGTATGAATGCGTTATTATGAACCAAATATATTGTGTAACATATTGTTTGATTTAAAAAATTTTTTATATGTATCCATTACATTTGAGAAATGTATATATTCATCTGTTTTTACTTTTTAGTTTTTAATTGTTTATATTTTCAATTATTAAATGTATAAAATAAAATTTAAAAAAAAAAAAAAAGGTTCAAGAGAGAAGAGTAGGGGAAGCGGCTGTGGCTCAAGTGGTTGGGCTCCCGTTTACCATGTGGGAGGCCCTGGGTTCGATTCCCGGGGCCTCCTGGTGAAGACAAGATGGCCTGCATGGCGCGGTGAGCTGACACAGCAAGATGACCCGACAAAGGGAGAGAAGCAGACACAGAAAAACGCACAGCAAATGGACACACAGAGCACAAGCAGCAAGGGGGGGATAAATAAATAAAAATAAAATCTTAAAAAAGTATAGAGCAGACTGATCCAGGAATATCAGCCATTTCGGCGTCTTGGTATCAGTTGTTTATCTCTAAACCCCACTTCGTGGCCCCATTGCACCTCTTGATTCCAAAAAGGGAGGGAGGAGGAAGGCCTGTACTGTCTGTGCTTCTCACTGCCACATGGTGTCACTGTTGGCAGATTTCCCTACCCAGTTCATCAAACCATGCGGTTCCGCCAAACTTGTTTCCCAGGGTGGATCTTTGAGGGAAGATGATTAAATCTTGGGGCTTGGTCCAGCTAGGGGCGACTCCTCACTTAGGTTTCCAGGGTTACAGCTCTTAGATCTCATCCCACAAGCCTCTTCAGAATTGGACTAGGCTCTTCCCCTTGTGGACTTCTGTTTCCTTTGCCTTCACAGGAATCCACACAACCAGGGTCAGGCAGCAATTCCTTGTCAATTCTTTTTGTCTTTTCTTGTCAATTCTTAAAGCACAACAAGCCTCATTACATCTTTCTGGAATAATAGAGCTCATATCTGCCCACCCTTTTAAAGGTACCTGTTTTCATTGTCTCCAGAGGGTCCCATGCCCTGCAAAGGTGTTTTTTTTTTTTTTTTTTAAGGTACCAGGGATTGAACCAGGGGCCTCATACATGGGAAGCTGGTGCTCAACTACAGAGCCACATCGGCTCCCCTACGATGTTTGTTGCTTTTGTTTTTAGGAGGCACTGGGACCTCCCATGTGGGAAGCAGGCGCTCAACCACTTGAGCCACATCCATTCCTCTTGCAAAGTTTTTTTTATTTTTTATTTTTTAAAGATTTATTTATTTTCTCCCCTCCCACCTCATTGTTTTTGTGCTTGCTTTCTGCTCTCTGTGTGTTCTTCTCTGTCTGCTTTTCTTCTATTTAGGTGGTACTGGGAACCAATCCTGGGACCTTCTGGAGTGGAGAGAGGTGTTGAATCTCTTGCGCTACCTCAGCTCTCTGGTCTGCCCCATCTCCTATTGTCTTTCTTCTGTGTCTCTTTTTGTTGCACCATCTTGCTGCTCCAGCTCTCCATGTGAGCCAGCACTCTGTGCAGGCCAGCTCTCCTGTGCGGGCCAGCACTCTGAGTGGGCCAGCTCTCCACTCGGGCCAGCTGCCATACGGGCCAGCTTGCTTTTCACCAGGAGGCCCTGGGAATTGAACCTTGGGCCTCCCATATGGTAGATGGGAGCCCAATCACTTGAGCCACACGTGCTTCCCATTTTTTTTTTTTAAGATTTATTTTTTTTACTTATCTCTCCCCACCCTTTGTTGTTCGCACCTGCTGTGTCTGTTTGTCTTTGTTTAAGGAGGCACCAGGACCAAACCCAGGACCTCCGATGTGGGAGGGAGGCACCTAATTGTTTAAGCCACCTCCGTTCCCTGCTTTGTTGTGTCTCTTGTTATATTTTTCCTCTTGTGTCTCTTGTTGCGTCATCTAGCCATGTTAGCTCGCCACTCCTGCCCATGGCACCAGCTCACTGGCCTGCTCGTCCTCTTTAGGAGGCACTGGGAAACTATGCTCCCTGCTTTGTTGTGTCTCTCGTTACGTTTTTCTTCTTGTGTCTCTTGTTGCGTCATCTTGTTGTGTCAGCTTGCTGCGCCTGCCCATCGTCCCAGCTCATTGTCTTCTTTAGGAGGCACCAGGAACCGAACCATGGACCTCCCATGTGGTAGGCAGAAGCCCAATCATTTGAGCCACATCCGCTTCCCTTCTTGCAAAGTTTTGATCATACTCTTCCTAGACAACAAAGCTTACATTTAACTGCAGCAACCCTGATTATCTCCAGGGAAAGAGAGCTACCTTTAATACCCAAAGTTTATTCTCTTAGGGATGATCAAGGTAATTTTCTGGCATCTCTCTCTCTAGCTCTTTCTCTCTCTATATATATATATCAATTTTACTGAAACCACATTAAGGGAGCAGATGTGGCTCAAGCGGTTGGGCACCTATCTCCCACATGGGAGGTCCCAGGTTCCGTTTCTGGTGCCTCCTGAAAAAACAAAAACAACAAGCAAAACAAACAAAAAATCCAACTCAGGGAAGCCGGTGTGGCTCAGTGGTTTAGCACTGGCTTCCCACATACGAGGTCCTGAGTCCCCGGCTCCTGAAACCTTTAAAAAACAACAACAAAACACACACACATTAATAGTACAAATACAAGAATGTTTATTTACACAGTGTTAAGAATGTGGTGATACATGGGAAAATTACAACTAATATAACTTATGGGGATAGTTCACAGTAACATTGTAATATTTTTGCAGCAATGGCAAAGAAGATATTTCAATTCTAAGGGACAACAATAGGCGATTAGGGTGTATGGGAATTTTCCTTGTGGAATAATGATAAAGTTCTAAAATGACTGAGTTGATGACAGCACAACTCTGATGAAAATGAGAGCCACTAAGTGTAAATGTGCAAAGCTGGGACTGTATAACAGGGAATCCAGTGGTAGAAGATGGACTGTGGTTAACAGAACAAATATGAAAACATTCTCTCATGAACTATAACAAATATACAATACTAATACAGGCTGTTAATAATCAAGTGGGTTGGGGGGAAAATACACCAAATGTAAGATATGGGCTATACTTAGTATTAATAGTAATATTTTGACAATGCTATTTCATAGTTTGTAATAAATGTTTCACAACGATGCAAGTTGTTGGTGGGGTGATATATGGGATCCCTGTATGATGACATGCATGTTTCTTTTGTAAATTCACTATTTTTACTGTACACTTATTTATATATTTCATGTATGAATGATATATGTCAATAAAATTATATACATAAAAAAATAAGGAAAAAACCTATCCCTTAATAGTTACCTCTCAATCTCTCCTTCTCCTCCGTAACTGCTAATCTATTTCTGCCTCTATAATTACTTATATTACATTTTGTATAGATGGAGTCAAACAGTATGTAGTACTTTTTTGTCTAGTTTCTTTCACTTAGCATACTTCCTTTTTTTCCCTACCATTGATGGAATGTTATTAATATGTTACTATACACTCCTGTCCATAGTTTGCTTTGGTTGTATTTTTTCCCAAATATCATCGATATTAACATCTTGTAACATTAATATACATGTCTCTCTTGAGCTGAGAAACGGAAGTTAAATCATCAGTGGGGCTCCTTACTATAAGAATAACAGTATTTATCTTATTGGATTATAATTAGAAGTGACATAGTGCTTGTAAAACACTATTATGGGACTGTATACATGTATTCACAAGTGCTAGCTTTTATTATTACCCTAATAACAGTCATGGCAAACATACCCATAAATTATAATCATAATAAACTCAAAGCAAGAGTCAGGAATCCGTGGGAACCTTTGAGGGCCACCAAAAGTATATACACCATACATACTGCCTTTCTCTTTTGCATTATATTCTCTCTTCCTCTTCGATTCCTTTTTCCCCTCTCTTCCTTCCACTACTTTTCCACTTCTTTTGTTCCCTAAAATTTAGGACTACTAGTAGGATGACCAATAGTCCCAGTTTGAATTGAGCTGAGGGGTTCCTGTGATGCAGGACTTTCAGTGCTGAAACTGGGAAAGTCTCAGGCATACCTGGATGAGTTGGTAACTCTAATATAATAGTATCATTCAAAATATTTCTCAGCCATGTTGAGACCCTCTGAATTAAAGAAATTGCAAGACAAAGTATAATATTTGCTTGGCCTAGAAGTCCAGACCCTGTAATTCTGAGGACTTGTGAAGAGAGGGGAAGGTGTTGTGTCTGCTCCCAAATATGTACAAAGGGACAAATCTCACTGCCTATGTGTTTCAGCAATGCTGATGGAAGAAGTTTAAAAGTGGTCATTTTAAGTTAGCGTAAATTCAAAAGATTGCATGGGGTCAGAAAATATTTTTCCAGGTGTCAAGGATTATTTGAGCTTTGCCCGTTGAACTCTTCTTTGTGAGAATCTCATTAATCTTACCCTCAGGAAAAGTTTTCATATTTTCTAATGACCACTTAGAATTAGAAGCAGAGAGCGCCACAACTGGCCCAGCTCTCTTGTCTCCTTTTGCCCAGTCTTCTAAATACAATAACTGTGGACAAGTGTATCTTATCTTTGTGGTTCCAAGCTCAGTGGTTCTCAACCTTGTTTGCACATTAGAACCACCTGGAGAGCATTTAAACATTCTCATGCCAGGACCTCATCACACTAATTAAATTAGAATCTCAGGGAGTGGAGGCTAATGCATGAATTGTTCAAAAAGTACCCCAGGTGTTTGTTTTTTTCCTCCAAGATTTATTTTATTCATCTATTTTTCCCCACCCCCTGGTTTTGCATTTGCTGTGTCTATTTGTTGTGTGTTGGTCTTCTTTTTTCTAGGAGGCACTGGGAACCAAACCCGGGACCTCCCATGGGGAGGGAGGTACCTAATCCCTTGGGCCATCTCTGCTCCCTGCTTTGTTGTATCTCTCATTATGTTTTCCTCTGCATGTCTCTTGTGTCATCTTGTTGCATCAGCTCACTGTCTTGCTCGTCTTTTTTAGGAGGCACCGGGAACCGAACCCAGACCTCCCATGTGGTAGGTGGGAGCTCAATTTCTTGAGCCACATCTACTTCCCCCAGGTGTTTCTAATTTGCAGCCAAGTTGGTATCCACTGCCTAATTGAAGAACTGAAGAGCAGAATAACAGTTGGCAAACTAAAGACTTTAGGGTAGATAGTCTTTAAGGCTTTTTTTTTTTTTTTGCTTAGGCCAGTAAAAACAATTTATTGGGAAATGGGGGAAAAGAACAGACCTTTTTGGGAAGTGGATGTAGTTCAAGCGATTGGGCTTCCATCTACCATATAGGAGGTCCAGGGTTTGATTCCTGGGGCCCCCGGGTGAAAAGCAAGCTAGCCCGCGTGGCAAGCTGGCCCAAGAATAGAGCTGGCCCATGCAGGAGTACTGGCCTGTATGGATAGCTGGTGCAGCAAGATGACTCAACAAAAAGAGACACAGAAGAGAGACAATAAGAGATGCAGCAGACCAGGTGAGGTGGTGCAAGAGATTGAGCGCCTCTCTCTACTCCAGAAGGTCCCGTGATCAGTTCTTGGTGCCACCTAAAGAGAAGATAAGCAGACACAGAAGAACATACTGAGAACAGACAGTGAGCGCAAAATAATGAGGGGGTGGGGGTGGAGAAATAAAAAAATAAATCTTGAAAAAAAAAACTGCTGGGGGCTCCTCTAGGCAGAGAGTGAGATTTCGTTTGTGTGGTCACCTTTAAGCTGTTAATTATTCCTCTTCTTGCTAATGCTAAGGGGAGAGGCCCCACCTCTTATTGGTTACCCCACCAATGGTGGGGGCCAATGGTTTGGAAGTCTGTTTGGAATATCTGGGGTCTCCCCTCAGCCCATCTGAGACCTCAAGGTCGAGGTCAAGGTCTCAGCAGGGTCTCATGGCCATGTTGTCTGTCGGCCATGTTGTCTGTCGGCCATGTTGTGGCTCGTCTTCTCGTTTCCTTGTACTAACCTGCTTCCACTCCCCCCTCAGAGAGTTCACGCCCTTATTCTTAAGGGGTTGCTGAAGGGTGATGGTCATTCTTCTGTAGTTACTTTCTTCTGTTTAGGGCAGTAGTCCCTGCCTGATATGGTGGAAACCTCTCTGGCTATTCTATTGTGGTTTAGGGAAGACGGGGTCAGGCACCCTGGTTGGAACTGAATGAAAATCCCTGCATAACTAATAAGGCGTTGATTCTGTAAGAAATAAACTAAATTAGAATTTTGAAGATATGTGGTCTTCTTAAGAGGATAAAGAAGATGGTGGTAGGCAGGCCCAAAAGGGGGGCCAGCCATGGCATACTAGACCACAAGAGGGAGAAAGGTCAGGTGCCTTCAGAGGCTGCATCCTCCCAAAGTTCATGGGAAGCAGCATTCTTCCTTGAGTTCTTTTATGCTGCTAGTTAACTCTAGGGAGAGATTGTGGTAGACCTGCTGAGTTTGGGTGTAAGCTGTCAGCTCCAGTTCCCACAGCAGTGGTTATGCCTAGGACAGCTAGGAGAGGTATGAAGAGAGGCACTGCCCTAGACATAAACTGACAAAGACAGTATCAGCAACAAGACAAGCATATGGCAAACAAAATAGATAGTACTTAGAGAGGCATTCCTTTATCTTATAGGCATGTTCATTAACTACTTAGAAAATGAATTAAATTTACCAAGACTTTTTACATGTTCAACATCCCTCTGCAAATGATCTAGAAGAGACATCATCATAATCATCAGGCATATAGGTACAATACTTAATCCTAATCAATGCACAAGTTCCTCTTTGAGCTGCAATTAATAGATCTATGCTCCAGGTTTGCAATACCATACATGCTATCTCTCCATGGGAGCAGGCCATAATGCCAGTTGCATTTCAGTTCTATTCATAGTACTCTGGTAATTGTTGCTCCGCTTGGTATGTCCTTCACACAGCCAGCATGCTGCAGCACCGCTGATCCCAGAGAGAGACTGGGAAGGTAAGGCTCCTATATTTCACTGGCCTGGAGCAGAGTGCCCTTCAGCACTATGAAACAGAGCCATTCTGGAGGCAACGTCCATTGTACATCTGGCCATATCGAGCCATTGCCAGCTGCTGCAGGAGTCTGAAATGGCAACGTACCTTAAGGTCTAAAATTTGCAAAATCAACTAGCATCTTTGTACTTCTCCAACAGCAATGGTGGCTTTGGTTCTGCTGTACTTGAGTGGAGCTGGGTGGAGGCTTTCTGGAGTGTGGCTCCCCCTGCTGTCTATTGCTGTCTTGAAAACCTCACTTTAGAAATGTCTATAGTAGTAGCTGTAACACGCTCTGTAACAGAACTCGACCTTGCAATTCCCCTGCCACATTCATTCAACAAGTCCTTAAGAGGACTCCCATTTCCTCTGCAAACACTCATTCAGGCCAGAGATAATTGTATTTGTGTTCATTACATCAACCTCTAAAAACCATGAGATTTGTCAATAATTCTAAGGCCAAATGAGGGACATTACAAGGAGATTGATTTTAACCTAATGTAAGAAATACTTTTCGGGAACCCAGAGCCATCTAATAATCGAATGAGTTGCCTTGTAAAGTAGCAATTCCTAGGTACTAGTGCTACTCAAGTAGTAGTTGGAATGTATAGATGTATAGTTAAGTGAAGTATAGAATAAGACTCCTAAATTAGGAGGAATTAGGATAACCTATAAGGCACTTCTAACTTATGAAATTAAACTCTAGAGTTCTGATAATTCCAACTTTCACATTGCCAAATATAAAATAATTTATTTTATTTTATTTTTTAAAGATTTTATTTATTTATTCATTTATCCCCCCCTTGCTGCTCGCGCTCGCCGGGTCAGCCAACCACGCCGTGCGGGCGGGCCTGCCTTCACCAGGAGGCCCCGGGAACCGAACCCGGGGCCTCCCATATGGTAAACGGGAGCCCCACTGATTGAGCCACAGCCGCTTCCCTAAAGTAATTTAAAAATGAATACAGGTGGGTGTTGTTTTAAAGAACACCATTATAGCATATGAAAACCTGAACTTTAAGAAGATTAATTTGGGGCTTGATTAATTGCATTATAAAAGGATTATTGACTTTGTAAGATCATTCAGTTTTTGGGTAATAGAATTAACTCTGCATCTAAGTATTACTTAAGTTAGACTTGGGGGGCTAAAATCTCTAAAGCATTAACTGCTACCTTTAAAGCTCATTTGAAATAAAAAAGAAGCACCTGAAATGCCATTAGGAAACAGAATATAACTTATAAATAATATAAACACCCCAAAATGCAATGTACAAATAGCTATTTTTTGAGTGCTGTAATGTGTTAATCACCTCAGAAATATAATTTCATTTAATCCTCTCATAAGCCTGGTAAGAAAATATATTATCTCCATTTTATAGATGAGGAAACTGGGTCTCAGGATGATCAAGTAATTTGCTCATGAGCCCAAATCAAAATCCAAGTCTTTCAGACTCTTTCTCTTACTATCAAGTTACCCCAATCCACTACTCTTAGAACAAAATTGCTCACTGACAGCTTGAAGACCAAATATGTCTGGGCAAAGCAGTGTTTGTCCATAGAATGTTTTCAATATGCATTAGTTGCCAATATTTAAAAATTGGACGTCCTGTCCCTCAAAGAATCAGAAGATCTGGCGGCCCTGCTCCTGCAGTCCTGGCTGGGGCCTGAGTGCTTAGGGCGGCTGTGGTTTCCTCCCCTCCACGGGGTTTCCATGACAAGGAAACTGCATGCCAGCTGCGCGTGGCCCCATCACACCCAGCCCTCACCACTTACGTCATCACCAGCCTGCACCTGTCGGCAGTGACTTGGCAACCCCCAGCTGAGAACCTCCCTTCCCTTCTCTCGCCCCAATCCCAATCCCAGACACTCTGGTTCTGTCCACTCCAAACCCATTTTTGCCTTCTTCCTATTTCCAAAGGGTAGTTGGGCCTAATGTGTATTCACCATAGCATTTCTGTACCAAGGTACTTCTATGATTTCTTCCATTGTTTTTTCACAATTCTTCAGGCACATGTTGGGGCATTTTGCTTCTGCACTTTAATAGGCTTTTGGGGCAGGAGATAGGGAACCTGGGACAGGTGGAGAATCAGGTATTTAGAAACCTGGGGCAGGTAGTCACTTATCTAGAAACCTGGGGCAGATGGAGAGTCACTTATCTAGAAATCTGACTCAGGTGGAGAGTCAGAGACCCCTACGGTGTGGAAAGACCAGCAGCCGACAAGTTATAAGATTGATATTTCTGAAGACAGACACCTGCTTGCAAGAGATAGAAGCCTAAGGTATGCAAACAACGGCTCAACTTATCCCGTACCCCGCCCCTTGCCACTTGCCCCTTGCCCAAGGACTTACAAGATGTCAGCTGCCAACCCCTCGAGGTAGCTCTCTGCTAGAAGGCTGCCCGCGTGCTTCTCAGAACACTCCCCACCCACTTGCTCCTGCTTTCCTTTCTTTGACACTGTTCAATAAACCTTTTGGTTGCCTAGTTTGGTCCTTGAATTCTTTCCTGAGAGCGAACAAGAACCCTCTCCGTCAACACTTTCATTTCTTCCCACTCTTGGGGAGCCTAGACTTGGTGGTGCTGGTTGGGGAGAGAGAAGTACCTCCAAGGACTTCAGGGGGTGGCCCTGACCTATAACTGACCTATGACTGCTGAGCCCACAGACGTGGGCAGTGGGACCAAGTGTGTGATAGAGGAGTGACGGCATCAGCTTCATTCTGGCTCAGGAAGAGCTGGGTCAGTTATATTTCCGTGGCCTGGTTCCCGAGAGACTCCACAGCCTACCCAACCCACCCATTTCCCCCCCCCGTCCCCCCCCCCCCCAACAGAATGGCACCTCCTCAGACAATACGATGCAACTTTATTTTATTAGGAAAAAAAGGTGGGGGGCATGTGGAGTGGCACTTTCCAGGGTCAGGGGAGATAGTGGGGAGGGGTAAGAGAGCTGCCCTGCAGCTAGAAGGCGCAGCTGCTTTCCACAAAGCGGCGACACTTCATGACCCGCAGGTACGTCTCAGCCTTGTGCAAGTCCTTCTTGAAGCAGGAGAGCAGCCCGTAGTTCTTGAGCAGCGCGTCATCACTGCGCAAGTTTGTGTCAAACTTGTCATAGGTTTGCCTGAGGATCTGCCCGGCCCGGGGGCTGCCATCTTCCAGCTCCTGCAGAAGGAAGGGGGAGAAGGAGAGGCCGAGACCTGGGCGGCTCTTCCCTCCTTTCCACATCCAGCTTTCCCCCTCCCCTCCAGGGCTCAGAGAGGAGGGGTGGAGGATTCAAGTGGGGGAACGGGGGTGCCTGGGTCACCGTGGGCCAGAGAGCAGCCTGCATTCCCGCCCCCAGCCCCATGTCAGCCCCCAGGCCTCAGCCAAGGCCCAGGGAGCAGGCGGGGGCCTTCCCGGGGTCGGGGGCCCTGCTCCTCACCCGCATCAGGGCCACGATGCCTTCCTCCAGGTCCTTCAGCTTCTCGTAGACACGGTCCGAGGTGCCGAACACCAGGCTGTTGGTGAAGGCCCTGCCCAGGAGCTGCACCGGCCCGAGCCACGACTGGATCAGCAGCAGCGAGAAGCGCAGCAGCTCCACGTCCTGCGGGGAGAGCGCTGGGCGCTGGGTGCGCGCGGGCGGGGCACCCGGGAGGGGGACGGCCACCCAGGGCCCGGGGGCAGGCGGGGGCCGGGGGGCAGCGGGGGGCTTAGAGACAGGGAGGGCCGTGCTCCCTGGCCAGGCAGCGGCTCACAGATCTCTGCTGGGCCTCGTCCTTGCCCGTGGGGGCCGGGATGGTCTCGGAGAAGCAGAAGGCGGCCTGGGCGTTCTGGATGGAGTACCTCTGTCCCTCCGGGATGTACGTTCGCTCCTGGGACAGGAAACGCCCGCCCGAGGTCTGGCTGGTGCACCAGACCTCACGGCTGCTGGCTTTTTATGCTTATCTGACAACGTCTTCACTTGGGTTTTGAAAAACCCTGTCCCCCCTCCCGGTGCCCATCCCTCCCGCCCTGTCCCCCTCCCCGTGCCCATCCCTCGGGAGCTTACAAACTCTTTGTAGGTGTCGGCAGCCAGCTGGTGCAGGTGCTGGGCTCGGAGCACCGCGTTGGCAAACAGGCTGGACAAGGGCATGGCGGGGAAGGCGCCCACCTCCTGAGGCCAGGGCAGGCAGAGCAGGGCGACAGCCAGGAGCAGGGAGGTCTGGGAGCCTGCAGGGAGACCCGGTGGGGGTGGGGGCGGGGGCGGAGAGCTGCCGGCTGCTGGACGGCGCCAGCTCTCTCTCTGCCCCAGGGGCTTCTCCTTCCTCCTCCTCCTCCCCCTCAGGGACTGGGAACATTTTAAACTTGGCCAAATGTCTGGGCTCACATTCAGAAGTCCCAAACCCAGAGGGTTAATGGCACGGTACACACCAAGCCCAAGGGCATTTTAGGGGCGCTTACCTGCAGCCATCGCAGCTGGGTGAGCTGTCCTCAGGACCCTGGGCAGTTTGGGGAGCTGGGTCCCGGGATCCTGGAATTGGTCCTTTGCAGGCCCTTTTTATACCCTGGCCCCTTCTCCTTCCTCCCAGCCCCCACCTCTTTTTTTTCTATACATGATGGGCCTGTGCTGATGGATAATTTAGAACCTCCTCCCACTCATCCTGTTCCCGCTCCTCTCCTGGGGTCATGTCCCCTGGGCTTGTCATCTTCCCTCCCCATCGCCATCAGCCCCGAGAGACTTGTGCACACACAGGGTCTCTCTAGGTCAGCTAGAGAGCCCACCCAATCTGCCCCCCTTTTAAGGGAGAGGTGGTACAAGGGGGTAACAGCTGACCCACCCAGGATCCCACTGTGCGTTTGGCCACCAGGGTGAGGGGGGCCCAACCTGGCCCCCCAACTGGGGGCTGTTTGGATGGCTGCCCCTTGGGAGCTGTGTGGACCTTTCTCCACTCTCCATCCCTTTCCTCCTCCCTGTGCTCCACCCGCAGAGAGAACGGGTGTGTTGGGAAAGGGGATAAGCACAGCCAATAGATTCTGGGGCTTCTGGGCACAGTTCAGCGCCCCCACCATCCAGCTACCCGGTGGGGCCTCGGGCAGCTGGGCGCAGTGCTACTACTGTCCACTAGAGGGCACCAACCCCACACAATTGCTCTGCCTTTTCCCTGAGTGCCCCTGGCTCCCCAGGTCCGTGAGGCAAAGGACCAAAACTTGAGGAACTGCCCCTGCTCCGTGGGACCTGCCACAGAGATGCACAGCAAGAAAGCAGAAACCCCAGGAAGAGAGACAGACGACAAGTGCTTCCTCCTGCAGCCCTATCACCGTCAGAGACTCCAATTTGGAGTCAAGCCTTGAGGGCTTGAGCCTCCTCTGCAGTGCTGGGGTCTTGTAGTCTCCAATTCTCTTCTCTCCTTCTTCTTTTTATATCCATATAGAGCTTACCAGGTTGCAAAGAGCTCTGCTATGCATTCGCGCATTTGACCCCATGACCATCCTGTGTAGGAATATTATCACCCCATTTGACAGAGGAAGACACTGAGGCTCAGAGGAGACCGAGCTAGGACCAAGACAAGGTAGCAGATTTCCAAAGCCTCGCTCTTCTCCTGACATCATGTTGCATCATCCAAAGCCCTTTCTCCAAAACAGACTGCGGGCGCCATCAGCTGTTTTAACTTCTAAGTCACTCTGAACACAGAATCCTGACCCTAATCAGAAGGGGCGTTTTGGGGGTCGGATGTGGCTCAACTGGTTGGGCGTCCGTCTCCCATATGGAGGGACCCGGGTTCGATCCCCGGGACCTCCCGGTAAAAAAAAAAAAAAAAAAAAAGAAGGGGCGTTTTGCCTCTTTGTTCTCCCCTAAAAGGGTTCCTTTCCCATGTGATAAGGGTCCTGAGACTCGGGGTGTTGGGGGTGTCGTGTGGGAGATCCCACAGCAGAGCAAGGCAGGGACAAGGCAGGCCAGGGTCGGGATGCCCAGGGCAGGGCTATTTCAACACGTGCAGGTGACCAGTACGGAAAATTCCTCAGGGGTAGCAGCAGGAAAGAACATATTCCCCTTTGTTAAACCTCCCCCCATGTGCTGAAGAACATTTAGGGCTTGGCCCTGTGGGAAAACAAACAAGCAAACAAGCAAACATTCCTGGAGGCTGCTGGTTGCAGAGTTGGCGCTCTGGCCTGAGTGCCTGGGCCTTGCCACCCCCTCCTCCAGATGTTCCTAGGACCAGAAGGCAGAGCTTCCTTCTTTCCCACCATTCCCAAATCGTTGCCCAACCGGTGGCCCTGATTCGTTCTAAGCAAGGGAGGGCACCGGGACCCCGGGAGGACCGTAGTGAGGTGTCATCAGAAACCCGGGCTCTGAAGGAGCGGGCCCCGTGGTAGCTCCACCAAAGAGGAGGAGCCCGGTGGGAGGCGAAGGAGGGTCTCCGAAAACCATAAAGCCTTCTGCCTCCCCTGCCACCTGGGGGATGGGGCACTGATGTGGAGCCCCCCATAACCAAAGCTTTGAGCCAAGGCTGGACATTTGTGTGTGGGCCAGGGAAGCCTGAGGCCTCCCCTAGGAGTGACGGCAGCAGGACCAGCGTCGGGGGCGGCCAGATGGCCACACGAGGTGGACGGCATCGCTGTGGATTCCCACCAGACAGGTTACTGCCAAGGACAGGTGGGGCCAGCCAGGGGAGGGGGGCGGAGAGTGTCTCCTCTGACCACACCCACTTCTGTTGACCTCAGAACTCGGTTGGCCCAAAGGACCCTGGGGACCCCTGAGGACACCCTTTGCACCTTTATAAGAAGGTTGTCATGGCAACCACCGGAAACAAAGAGGGAAGCACTGAAGGGCATGCTTGTGGTGGGGGGGCGTGGTGGTGTGGTGGTGGAGGTGGTGACGATGGAGGTTGGCGGTCCTTTCCTCTGTTCTGGACACCGTCAGGGCCTTCACTGATGGCGACCACACACCTAACTCATTGCTAATAGAAGATAAACCTAGAACTAGACTTGAGATTTTCCCTGCAGTGCTGGGAAGTTGGTGACCCACTGGCCTCCCAGTCTCCCTGGGCCCAGTGGCCCTCTCTTGGAGTACCACCTGCCCAGCAATGGCCCCTGAATTGTCGGTGGGCAGAGGCTTGATTCACATTTCCCCCAACCATCTTGGTTTTTCTTATGCACATCCTTTTAATAATTTGGGATCTATGAATTTCCCTCAGTGTGCTTGGAAGTCGTTAATATTTCCAGACTTCCCCATCTCTGGGATTCTCTGTACCTACTGCTCTTGGACTTAAAGTGGCCTCTTTCGGGCTTTGAGAGACCCTCTTAGTTTCAAGTCCCTGGGGTTTGGGGCAATCCCATTTTTAGAGCCATATTCCCCCTGGTCTCAGGGGCGGCTTCAAAAGGTCTGGAGGCAGCCCTTTCACTCACCCTTGGTCACTTGGAGCACATACTTCTGGCCTCTGGCTCTCTCCTGTCTTTCATGAGGTCGGAGGCGGGTGATACCTGCTCCACCTCCTCTTCGCTTCCAACATCCTTTACGTGAGTCTTAGCACCAAGCTGATCACTCAGCAGAGAGAATATTGTCTGAGGATTTCCAAGGGCTTTTCCAGGGGAAGTCGGGGAAGGAGACCAACATTTCCAAGTGTCCACCATGTGCCAGGCCTCTACTAGACTAAAGGAGGTGTGCGCCCATTTCCTAGCTGAGGACACTGAGGCTCAAAGAGATAAAGTTGGTGATCTCATCTCCTATGACGGTCTTCCCCTAACGTCAGGCTCCTCGGAACCCCCATCTCTTTAGGCCAGCGGTGCTGCTGGGTGTGGACAGAACTTTCCTCAGTGCAAAGCCAGTGAGGCAGGGATCAAGTCCCAGCACAGAAGATGTTCAAAGAAGGTGGGGGGAATTGAATGCAAGTAACTTTAGCCCCAGAAGGAGGTGTCCATGGCACTAAAAAAAGAGGCAGAAAAAACAACCCGGTGTAGCCTGATTTAGTGAAGCAAGCCACACTGTCCTTCATATTTGTATTGCACGTTTCAATGTACATAGTGTTTTCACTTCCGTTATCTCATTGGACCTTTGAATTTGCCACATGATGAGGCCAGGGGGTTCAGGCATGGAGGGAGGGGTTTGGAGGGCTGGGGGTAGGGCTGGGGTGGGGGACGGACACGCTTGTGAATTGCTGGGGGTGTGGTTTATACTGCTTGAGGATTTCTGAACAATCTGGGGGTATATACTCTACACAACAGGATGTGCTAATTTCCACTTTGGGGATTTTTCTCAGGGAGGCAGTCCCATTGAAAAAGAAATAATATGCACAAGGTATTTCTAGAAGTTGTGGGAAACTGGGGCACTTTCCTGGTGCCCTCAGCTGGAAATAACCTCTCCCTCTGTTTACCTTGTCCTGTGGTTATTTGTGAACATCTTATCCTCTTTCTGGACTGTGAGCTCTTTGAGGCTGGATTCATTCATTCATTCACTCATTCACATACTTTCTTATTCATGCATTAATTTATTCAATAAGTAGTTGATGACCATGCCACTTGCCAGACATTGTACCAGGCAGATGGGCCTATCTAGATGAACAAAATATATGATCCTTTCTCTTCTGGAGCTTGTCGTCTACTGAGAGAGGCCGTGGCAAACAAATAAATACATAATGGTAAAATATCTGCAGCAATTTCATATTGTGAAAACAGCTATGAAGGAAACAACTAAAATATAGTGGTAAAGGACCAGCCTGGGAAGTGGGGGGAGCTGGGCAGCAGGCAGAGTCCCAGACCAGGATCTCAACAAGTGTCTGCTGAGTGGATTGAATGAATGGTACTACAACTCCAAGGAAAGAGCAAATATCCAAGCAGCCGGGAATGTCAAGGCAGCCCATGCTGCGCCTTGATGTTCTGCTGCTAGTGTGGTTATTTTCAAATAATAAGTACCAGAACTTGCAATTCATGGCGATACATATGTGGAAAAAATTCTATGAAAAAAGTAGAACAAGGCAGTATGCATACTCTGATTCCAAGTCCATCCAAACATTCTATCAGAGCTTGGAACTTGTAAAACCTTAGCCTTAAGCGGGACCTCAAGGAGCATCCAGTCCTCCCTCCAGCCTGTGGAGAAAGTGGTGTTAAGGCTGAGAGCAAAACGTCTTTTTTTCTTAATTTGGAAACTGCATTAGGGTCAGTCTGGATGTGTTTCAACAAGCTGCAATATGATTAAACTCAAGATTTAATGCTCAGTGATTTTAGTTCTTGGTAAAGTTGCTGAAGTTTCCAAGTAAACGCTTTGGGGGTGGAGAGGACAGGTAGAGCACCCCAAGGGGAAGGGTTTTTTTTGGTTTGTGTTTAGGTTTTTTTTTTTTTTGTAACCGAGTCAACAGCAGGACCTGAGGCGGCCCTTACCGGGAGCAGTGTGGAGCCCTGGGATGTGCCCGGGAGTTTCGCGGATGTGGGCTCTGGATGCAGCTGTTGAGATGGACCAAAGCGAGCAGAGCGTGTGTGGTCAGCACCAGGGGCCCAGACTTGGCCTTCGAGGTGGCCCTTAAGGCTTCCCCCGGAAGCCTTGGCCAAGCAGGACACCTGCTGAGGGAGTGACACTCCCTTTTAGCGCTTTATTTTGTTTTGTTTTTCTCTCACCTCTGATTCTGCTGGAAAAATACCTAAACCCATGGGTCCAGAGCACCCGGACCTAGCAGCACCTGCAGAGAGAGGGCCGGAAGCCAAGCTAGAACGGAGAAGGAACCAGCCTGCGCTCAAACCAGTGCCCCAAGGGACCTGGCTGGATTCCCCCAGTGGGCAGCAGGGCATGTGCCCGCTAAGGGGACCTTGGGCTGTGCCCTGGAGAGCTGGTGGGGTGGGCGAAGGGGTCCCCGGCCTGGGCTCCTGGAGGGATGATCCAGTGGCATGACCTCTCAAGGGTGCTGGGGGCACCCCCCTCCTCCCTCACCCGCCCCCCCGGCCTCAGAACTTGGGGACAATGGGAAGAGCAAACCTTTTAAAGCGCCAATCAGTGAACATGACCCAAGCTGTCCCAGGATTCCCGCCTCCACCCCCCTCACCCACTCATCGCTGCAAAGTCTGTCGAGGGAGGCGGCTGTGATGTAGTGGAAAGAATGCTGGGTTTGGAGTCAGAAGGTCTGCGTAGGACTCTTGGCCAATTATAGCAGCCTCCCTGAGCCTCGATTTCCTCATCTGTAAAAGGGGATAACGCTACCTCCTGCCGGGTCATGCTGGGGCCTAAGCAAGATAATGTAAATGAATATGGAGGTGTCCCATAAATATTTGTTGGACCCAGTAAAAGCATTTGGTTCATGTTCTTTTTTTTTTTAAAGATTTTATTTATCCACTCATTTATCCCCCCCTTGCTGCCCGCGCTCTCCGGGTCAGCCAACCACGCCGTGCGGGCGGGCCCGCCCCCACCAGGAGGCCCCGGGAACCGAACCCGGGGCCCCCCACATGGCAACAGGGAGCCCCACTGACTGAGCCACAGCTGCCTCCCTTGGTTCATGTTCTGTATCTTGATTGTGATGGTGGTTAAACAAATCTATACATGTGTTAAAATTCATACACCTGGACATCAAAAGAAAGAGTCAATTTTACTGTATGATAATTAAAAAAAAAAAAAAGCACCTGGTTCAATGTTACGGTTCCCATTGCACAGATAAGGCAACTGGGACCCGAGACGCTCACGTCCCCCTCATCCTCACCAGCTTTGTTTCCACTGCCTGTGCCCACTGATCTGGGGAATGGCCTAGAAGGCAGACGCAAGGGCACACTGGATGTCAGACCCTAAAACAACAACATGGAGAAGGGAGGGGCTCTAGAGAAGCCCAGGAAGGCAAATGCCTGTTGGGGGTGTCCCGTGAATGGGACAAGTGTCTGCAGTCTGCTGGCT
This sequence comes from Tolypeutes matacus, assembly GCA_026826555.1. Taxonomy (NCBI): domain Eukaryota; kingdom Metazoa; phylum Chordata; class Mammalia; order Cingulata; family Chlamyphoridae; genus Tolypeutes; species Tolypeutes matacus. The sequence continues at coordinate 5,647,963 of JAKSZT010054478.1, forward strand.
GCTCACATCATTCTCTGTCAACAAACACTTGAAAGCCTTAGGGAAGCTCAGGCATCCAGAAAATTAAATAGTGAGACTTGCAGTGAAGCCAAGGCTCCCCCCACCCAGGGAAGCCCCAAGAAGGGACCCTGATGGGGGGAGAAGTAAAGACTCTCCCTCACCCTCCACCCTAGCCCAGGGTCCCTGGTGGAGGTAGGAGGACAGAATTAGCGGCACTATGCAAAGCAGCAGGAAAGTAAGGCTCCAGCTCAGTGGAGACAGATGCCAAAACAAGCCCGTTCCCTCTGGCAGCCCCAGAGATCAGGTGGGAGCCAGGCCTGGCCTGGCGGGGGCCCACCGGGCCCACAGTGAGCCCCGGGAGTGCTGCAGGGACGGAGGGCCCACGCAGGAGGTGCCCCCGCCACCTGTCCCAACACTCCTTTCCAGGGGAATCTCGTTAAAACTGGTTAACGGAACCCAGAGGACGAATGGCAGAGAGGTGTTTTGGGGTCCCCACAAGGTCAATGGGAAGTGGAGGCCACTTGTCTCGTGAGGGAGGCTTTGCACATGGAGGCTGCTGGGTCGGGGCCCTAATTTGCGGGGCCTTAGGGACTGTTCTGTGGGGCCCTCGTGGGGCGCTGATGTGATGCTGGGCAAGTCTGAAGGGGTCACCTAAGGAGACCCAAAACTTCAGCACCACACAGCACAGCCTCCCTCTTAGGAACCTCTCTCCCATGACCCTAGGTCATATTTAAAAAAAATAAGAAGTCCCAGGCTTGATGGGGGTGGAGGCAGGGGTCTGTGGTAGAGGCAGGGGAAACCCCTGCCCTCAGGGAGCTTCCAGTCTAGCTAGAAAACCAAGGCCTGCATGTGGGGACCAGCGAGAGCAGCGCAGGGCCGTCCGTGAGCCAGAGCTACGTGAGTCAGCTGAACAGGGCTTGGGCAGCGACTGGGGAACCTAGGAGGGCTTCCTGTAGGAGGAAGGCCTTGAAGGACAGTAGGCTTGGGATAGGCGGTAGACAGGTGGAGGCGGGCAAGATGCTCCAGGGTGGAGCTCCAGCCCTACAGAGCAAGACTCAGCTGCTGTTTGTTGGCTAAATGGAATGTGGCAGGGGACCGGGGGGACGGGGGGGGGGGCTCCCTGCTGAAGGGAAGGGCCAGTCCAGCCACTCTTTCTCCGGGGACATGACCAGAGAAAAGCAGGGGGTGGGCCCAGGAGACCCTCCCTCCGTGGGCCCATGAATGCCCACATTCAGACGACATTCCTGCCCAGACAGACACTCCCATCCACCCCATCGCCATAAGATGTCACAAGCCTGTGTGTGGTTTCTCAAGACACATTGTTTATTCCGTGGGGGAATGGTCTTCAGGCCTAGGAGCCCCGTGGGGTGGAAGAGGGTGAGAGAGAGGGACGCGGCTCTCGGTGGCCCGGCCAGGGCCGAGTGGGGGGCCATGGCCCTGCCCAGGCTCTGCAGGGAGCCAGTCTGCTTTGAGTCCATTTGCAGGCTCCGGACAAATCTCTGCCTTCTGCACCCCGAATATGGGGACGGATCCCTGCATAGCATCCCCCAGAAGTCTGGGTCCAGTCTATCCCCAGAGGACTCCGGGTTCCAAATCACTGCCCTGCTGCCCTTCCACTCTGGGCCCTTCTGACACAGGGGCTGGAGTGGGGAGGCAGGTCTGACGGGCCAGCCTGGCGGCCGACGGGGGTCTGGGGAATGGTGGAAGGGGCTGGGAACCAGGCAGGCTCTGAAAGCAGTCAGTGCAGACCCTGGAGCCTTGTGCCCAGAGGTGTGGGGAGGGCCCAGCCCCTCACTCCTGGCCTGGGTGCTCACCCACTGACCACTTCACCTCCCCTGTCCGCAGGGTCACTATGTCCTCGTAGGTCGCTGTCTGGTCAATGTCCAGGCCCTGGGGACATGGAAGGGAGCTCAGGCCTCGGCCCCATGCCTGACCTCACCAACAGAGGGTGGCCGCTGACCACATGGGCACATGGGGGTGGGCCCTGCTCCCTACCTCATAGGTGTGGTCTTCTTCCATGCCAGCCTTGCTGTCATCCTGGTGGGAGTGGGGAGGGGGAGCAGGGCGTTAGCGTCCCCCGGCCCCATCCCCAGCTGGGCCAGGCCCAGGGAGGGCTCACGGGCCAGGGGTGGGGATGGGGGTTTGTTCCAGAGGTCAGAGGTCGGGTGAGAAGGGTACCCAGCCTGGCATGGCAATCAGCAGGTACAAGGTGCTGTCCCACGTTAATTTAAAGAACAAATGAGCGCTCAGGCAACTGAATGAATGAATGAGTGAATGAATGATTGAGCAGGTGAGGAAAAGGGGAAGATTCCAGAATGGACTGGCCCAAGTGAGCATCTGTGGAGGGTGGGGAGTAAGACCCTGCCCCACGTGGGACGGCCCGGCGGCCCCTCCCCGGCGCCCTGGGCCCCGCAGCCCCGGAGGTCACCTTGTCCAGCAGCAGGAAGATGGGGACGATGACAAAGAGGCAGATGAGCAGGGTCTGGACCATGATGATGCCATCCTTCAGCGTGTTCCGCCGCTTCTGCTGCTCCAAGGAGCTGAACCCTGGGGGGAGGGACGCCGTGAAGCTGGGGGAGGGTCCTCACGGGAAGCCCACCCTGGGAGGTGCAGCAGGGGCAGCCTCTCGGGACCTGCTTCCCAGCAGCTCGCCTGGGTGTTTTGAGGGCCACGGCCACCTCCAAAATGCGGCCCCTCCCCCCTGGCGGTGGCAGGGACTGGCAGGGCAGGCTGGGGGCGGGTGCACGGCTAGACGAGCACCCCACGGTGCTGGCTGTGGCTCCCCTCCCGGGCTGGCGGGCGCCCCAGCACCCACCCATGACCCGCAGCTCGGTGCCACAGCCCCAGTAGGCGACCCCCGAGCACGTCTTCTGACAGATGTAGATGCCGTTGTCCTCGAACTGGATGCCGCGGATGGTGAGGGTGGAGACGGAGTGGCTCAGGTTCTGGAGAACGCGGCCCTGTTCCAGGGACAGCAGTTGGGGCATCGAGTCCGTCTCCTGCTTCCGGAACCAGTTTACAATGCCGTCGGGGATGTCCATGTGGCATTTCACTTCAAACACGGAGCCCCGTTTCTTGGCCACGAAACGTGGGTTCTGCCAGATCCGCGAACAAGGGCTTCCTGTGGGTGCCAAGGCCAGGCTCAAAATCCAGCTCAGCGTCTTCCTACCAGCCCGGTCCTTGGGCCCCTGTCCCGGGTGGCACTGACCCCAGCCTCGATCCCCCTCTTTGTCCTTTCTTCTCCCGCCTTGGGAGTGCGGACAGGCCAGGGGCACAGAGGTGTGGGAGAGCTGAGCCACGTGAAGGGCCATGGGCCAAAGCACCAGACCCTGCCCTCCCTGACCACCCCTCTGTCCCTAACTTTGCATTAGAAGGCTCTCGAGCCCGTCCATTCCTTTCCATCCCCACTAGGCCTGATCCCGACCACACCCGCCAGGGACAGGCCTGGCCTGAAGCTTCCACCTACATCGGAGGTGATCGCTTTGTCCCCAGGCTGAGCCCAGCTCCCAGCTAGACAGACTCAGCTCTGGCTGTCTCCCTCCCTCACCCTCGAGTTCAGCCCACCCTCAACCTGGGATGGGCCCAGGGGGTGGGGCTGGGAGCCAGACCTCAGGGAGGGAGGCCTGGGATGGGAGGCCCAGGCAAGGCCAGGACAGGGGCGGCCAGGGGACAGCCCTGGGACAGTGACCAGCTCTGGACCCAGACAGCTTCGGCCCCTGCGGGGACAGGAGGTCACTGACCTGAGGGATTCCCGTAGAGCTCCTCTGGTTTGGCTGCAGGCACAGGCTCACCTGCTGGGCGAGGGAGGAAGTGGGCGGGGCCAGCGCATGCCTCTGCACCCCGAGTTGGCTGCCACCCCTGCATACCCTCCACATTCCCAGACCCACTTCCTCCTTCCCAGACAGCGGGTCCCAGGCCCCTAGCCGCCCCATCCCCGGCCCCTCTACTGTGGAGTCCAGGGTGGGGTGGGGGGCACCAGAGAGCCCGCCTCGCAGTCGCCCTCTTCCTTGACCTGAGGGCTGGCCTCGAGCAGGTACTTAGGTGAGGGAGGAGGGAAGCCTCAGCTGGGAGGCTCTCCCACCTTCCAGGTGAGGGGCGAGGATTTCTGGAACATGCATCTACGAGGATCTGGTTGGGGTGTCCTCCTCGCTGCTGTGCTCCACCCTCCAACCACAGTGCCCCAGAGGACCTGGGGGGCGGACCACAGGCCTCTCCCTTCCTCCACCCTGGGCCTAGCTCCTCCACAGTAAGCCTCCAACCCCTCTTCACCCCTCACACCCGGCTCAGCCCAGACAGCCTCCAGCAGGGCCGGGAGCCCATCACCACATCTGATACCCACAGGCCCCACCCCAGGGCAGTCAGCGGGAGGCAGAGAGAGCAAGCGATGAAGGCGGAGGCGGAGGATGGAGAAAGGAGCGGACAGAGCCAGTGGAGGCCAGACGGTGACAGAGAGCGAAACCAGGGCCCCTGTCACGGGCTCTACCTGAAAACAGCAGCAGCAGCAGCACCAGCCAGTTGCCGGGCACGGGAGACAGCTCCAGCCCAGACATGGTCACCATTCCGTCCCCGACCCCAGCCCCTGACGAAGTCGGAGGCTCCTGGGGGAAGCGTGTAACTGCCTGGCTGCAGTCTGTCCCCTCCCCGCCTCTTCCCCACCAGGCCCCTTCCTGTCATGCAAATCGGGACCCAGGGGAGGCACCTGCACTCTGGGGGACTCTGGGGGAGGGCAGGCACCCTTGTCAGCTGGGCTGCCGAGGTTTGAAGCTTGCCCCAGTGTGGGCACCACAGCTGGAGCCTGAGGTGGGCACCCTGGGAGGGTGGGGCCCCTGAGTCTCGAAGGGGCGGCTTGTGCTCCCCTCTCCGGGACCCCCACTCCACTTGTGGACGTCCCCTGGGGCTTGCCAGCCTCCCATCCCGCAGTCTGCCAGCTCCTGGCAGGGCGGAGCCCTGTAAGACTTTAGTTTATTCCCCGCACACAGCCCAGAGCCTGGCATTTAGCTAAATACACGTGGTTCCTGTATACAGAGTCCCTCCTGCCCCGGATCAGCCGCATCCTGCGGGAAGAGGGGCACTGAGGAAGGCCCGTACTGGGGTGGGGGTGGGGCCCAGCCAGGGACCCAGGCCAGGCAGCCAGAAGGGCCCAGGGCAGAGCTTCTTGGCTGGAGTGCAGGTGACCATGTTGGGAGATTTGCCCCTGTAGAAGAAGGGAGCCATGGAGGTTCTTGAGCAAGCGCAGGTCAAGTGCAGCAGCCGCTTGTGAGAAGATTTGGCCTTCCCTTCCTCAGGCTGTGGAAGAGTTTGCTGGGGGCTGCCATAGGGGGTGAGCTTAGGGGGAGATGTCTTAGAGAAAACCCACTACTTGGCAATCACGGCGCCTCCCCGTGGAGCTCTTAACTGCCAGTCTCTGAGGGCGCGGAGACGATGTCCACAGCTCCCAGGGCCTCTTGGGCAGGGAACGGGAGACCCCTCAGGTTCAGAACTCAGAGGCTCTCTGACTTTATCCCACCAGTCAGCACAGGCGGCGGATAGAGCCAGAGTGTTCAGGAGCCCAGTGGCTCTGTGCCCTGCTGCAGAGGGGCAACCCCTGCTCTCTGGGATGCATATGGCGGCTTGCACACCTCCGGCCCGCAGCCCAGCCCACGGTGAGTCTTGGGGCTCCTCTTTTTTCTCTCTTGACCCCTCACTGCCTCTCTTCCCCTGACCTCCAGGAGAAGGACAGAGACGCTAGCTCCTCGGGGTCCTTTGTCTACACCCACTTTTTTCACGCCTCGCGTCTTTCAGAGCGCCTAGCTGCTGACAGGCCTATGGGGTTCAGGGAAAGGCAGGGGCCTGGGCTGTTTGGGCAGGGGCCTCACCTGGCAGGGTAGGGCCACACCTGGGGGGTGCAAGGGGTGCAGGCTGGGAACTGAGCTGTGGAAACTGGAGTGGGAGGGTTAAAATTTCATCCCAGGAACAGCTTGTTCTGGACAGTCCCAGATGTTCTTGCTTGTTTCCAGATGTTCCGAATGAAAAAACATTTCAGTGAAAAGCTGTCAGATGTTCAGTTCACAGAACAAACAGCCCAGGAATATAAACATCGCCCCGAGGTCAGCCTGGGGACCTTGGGCCCCCTGGTGCTGGGGGGGGGGGGCTGGCTGAAGAGGGTGAAAGGAGTTGGGCGGGAGTGGGGGGCGAGGCTCTCCCCAGAGTGGGGCAGAATCAGGGGCCTCTTTCTTTAGTAAACTCAACCTCGCCCAAGTCCCTGGTGACGGAGATCTTGGTTAGCTTTGGGGCTAGTGGCCCCCCAAAGCTAGGAGGGCAACTGGGGAAGTGTGGGACACGCACGGGTGTGTGCGTGCACGTGTGTCACCAGGCTGTGTAGTGTGTGGGGGCCTCCTCGGGAGCTGCTCCCGGGGCCCAGGAGTGACTGTGGGGGGCGTTGGGGGGCGGTTGGCATCATCCACAGGTCCACACCTCAACATCCCCCGCGGGCAGGGATGCAGATGTGGCCTTTGGACTTCATTCCCATTCATGCCAGGCCGGGATCCACTTTCAGGAGAGGTCCCCGCGGGCTTGTTTATCACAGTTGGGGCCGCGCCGTCCCCTCCCTGGTGACAACAGCACTGGGCTCATGACGCCCCGTTCCTTCGCCAGAACGAGAGGCACTGGAAGCCCACCCCCGCCCTGCCCCCGGCCGCCCGGGGCTGCACACCCTGACAGCTGGCAGCACCTAGCCCTGCCCTTTCCAGGAAGGCAGCACCAAAACAAGAGTTAGAGAGTTGCAGGAGGCGGTGGGGGTGGGTGGCAAGGGGTTCAGGGGTTGGGGGGACAAGAAGGCAGGGACCCTCAGCAGCCCTGGGAAGGATGGGAGGGGGAGAACCCCAGGGAAAGAAGGGCTTGGACCCCTGCCGCTCTCCCCTGGTCCAGCCTTACTGCCTGGGCTTGCTGTTACCGGGAAGAGGCTGCCGACTAAGAAAGATGTGGGTTCAAATCCTGACCCTGTGGTGTAGCAGCCAGAAAGCCTCCCCAAGTGACCCAGTGTCTCTCAACCAGGGTGGTCCTGCACCCACCCTGGAGCATTTGGAAATGCATGAGGGCAATTGCGTCGGGCACAATGACCGGTGGGTGCCACTGGCATTCGTGGACTGGGGCCACTAAAGGCCCTGCCACGGGAGGGACAGGGTCTCCTAAACAAAGACTTTTCCTGCCCCACGTGCCAACGGCACCTCAGTTACCAGCACCTACTCATAACCTCTTGAAGATCAAGTTTCCTCCTTTGTGTAGAATAGAAAAGACCCATCCTGGTAGGCTCTTCCTGGGCAGTGTGAGCACGACAGAAATCCATACCTGGAGCACTTGGTGAAGTACTTGGAAGGACAGTTCATGGTCAGAGAAAGCCGTGAGGAGCAGTGATAACTCGGAGGTTTTTTGAAACATTAGCCTATGTCATGGATGTTTTTCGCCCAATATTTTGCTTTTATTCTTCTGCTATTCAAAGCTCAGGAGAAGGATGGGGAGCATCCTGCAGGTCTTCTGTCCTTGGGGCTAGAGAGGGCCCTGGACGAGGTCTGGAGAAACTTAAAGTGAGAAGGAGCTCCCTTCCTGCCACCAGAGGGGGGCCAGCGCCCTTGGCAGAGAGTCCTGCAGGCATCCTGAAGAGAACCACAAGGTGGAAGGGGCCACAGGGACAGACTGAGGGACATCTCGGGGCAGCCTGTGGGCCGAGGCCCCATGAGTGCCCTTCACAGAGCCATGTAACTGGGGGACCCAGGAAAAGGGGGTACAAGATCCCTGAAAAGGGTTGAGACCAAATTTGGAGGAATACACAGCCCTAGAAGCCAGAAGTCAAGTTATTGAAAATAAATTTGTAAGATTATATATTTCACCCTCACTGGGCTTGTGCACTGAATGCACTATGTAACACTTTTCCTCCAGATTCATGGGACCCTGGGTTCCCTGGGGTCAGAGGTCAGAGGCCGAGTCTGGGTGTGTGTGTGGTAGTGTCTCTGAGGGGAGGAAAGGGATGCACAGTATGCCCCATAGACTCCTTGGGGGTCTCTGAGAGAGGAGGGCAGGGAAATGAAATGAAGGGGGCTTCCAGAGAGGAGGGGCTGAGGGACACAGGGTCCCAGCATCTACATCCTGGGAGTGTGGTGCTGCCTTCTGGGGGAGTTGGAGCCCTCCTTACCCTGCCCTCCCTGACCCCGGAGGCACCCCATGTCTTCTCCACTTGGCTCCAAGCCCTGTTAGATCTTTTTTCCTTCTTGCTGCTCTCAGTCCCCAACAACGTCCACACACAGTCATGGAAGGGAGACGCCCACTCGCCAGAGGCATCGGAAAGGTTTATTGTAAGAACTGTACAAAGGAGCCCATCTGCCCACCAGGCTCGGGGCCTGCTCACACCCAGACAAGACAGGAACAGGTTGGGTCTGCCCAGGGCGAGGCTGGACCCTGCTCATCTACTCGTCCTCTGCAACTGCACAGGCCCGTGGCGAATGCCCAGTCCAAGAGGCTTCTGAGGCTTGTGGGGCCAGGGTAGTTTGGGGCCAGGGGAGGGAAAGGCAGTGGGGCAGCGTGCTGGGCAGGGAGGAGGCTGACCCCCTACCGATGGACCTTGTGAAGGAAGAGGCAGAATCACTGCAGGGAGAGATGGAAGGAGTTGAGTCCTCTCTCCACAGGAAGGGGAAAGAGTGGAACACGCAGGGAGTGGTGGAGAGGGCTGCTCAGGGAGGACAGAGAGGAGGTGAGAGGGCAGGACTGACAAGGACAAAGGCTCTGGCTTGTGGTTGTGTGAGTACACACACAAACACAATTTTGTTTTGAAAGTTTTGCTGTTTCCTGAGTTTTAATCAAACTGTTCATGAAAAAAGCAAGAAGAAAAAGATGAGGAACTTAGGCCAACGGGGGACTCAAAGTGCAAACATTACTGCATGTATTCACACCCATACAGATGCTCACTGGCACAGGCCCCCACTCACACATACTGGTACACTCACAAACTAGGCCTGCACAGAGGACACACACATCAGTCTGTGCTCAAACAGAGAACTTCAGACACTATAGGGCACACTGACACAAATATACTCAAATATATACATACATACAGCATAGGCCCATACTGACACCAGCAGGCTTATTCACAAAGCAGCCCTGCACAGAGGACACACACACACCATCCTATAGTCACAGTCTTTCAGATACTATAGGGACACACTGACATACATATACACAAAAATACCCATACATACATGCATATGCAAGCATCAAGGTTCTCAGTGGCTTGCACACACATACAGTCAGTCATGCACTTGAACACACAGCTCTAGGTACACAGAGGCTTACAAGGAGACACACAGGCCACATTTATTCACACAGAAGTGAATAAATCCAGCTACCCCTGAGCAGATCTCTCAGTCCCTCCACCCTTCTCAGCTTCTGTTTGTTCTCTGAGAGCCAGCAAAGACCTGGCACCATCACATCCAGATTAGTGATGCCAGCAGAAGTGAGGCCGAACTTTTCAGGCAGCAGGAAGTGGGAAGGTTGAGCCTGAGCCAGGTGGAGTTTTTCTGTGGCATGCCCCAGTGTTGACATCTCTAACATGAGCTCAGCCATAACATCCTTAGGATCAGTTTGAAGAGAGGGAAAATAGGATGAAGGGGAGGAAGTGCTGGGCATGGGGAGAGATGAGAAGCAGGAGATTGCAGAGGCTTGAAGAGGCTACAAGGAGCCCTGGTGGTGCTAACGGACAAGTGAGGAACAGAGGGAGGGAACAAGAATCTTACTGAGCTTCAGGGTCCCTGACCCCACCCCAATCTGTATACTTAGGCCAGGAGGAGCCTCGGCACAGACACACATCCACTGGGACCACCCCGTAATACCCATCCATGCTTCCTAGAAAAAGAAAATTCCCAAGTGGAATCCTTCCTTCTGCTTTTCCCCTAGGGGCCAGCCAGGGGAGCCATGGGCCTGGACAAAACCTGGGAAGTCGTTTCAGGGACTGTAATCCCAGCCCGATGCATCAGTTTCCAACAGCCAATTAGGTTTATGGAGCCATTTCTATACTAGTGACATTTCCCTTTGCCAGGGAATTCCTGAGCTGGTAGGGTGAAGCTGCATCCCAGGGTGGGGCTGGAGGGCTGGAAACACCCTGGGGTCAGGTGTCTGTACTCACGGAGGTTAAGACGTCTTTGTCTGGGATGGGGTTGGGAGACCTGAACCGCTTCCTGGGGAGAGGCCAGTAGCCCTTGAGACTGGTGATAGGAGGGCAGCCAGTCCCTCCATCGTAGGCTGGCATCTCCCCAAGTTGGGGGCAGAGATTCTGATGTTCTGACCCACCTCCGGGCCAAGAGGAGGGGGTGGCAGGGCCCACAAGGAGGTGAGAGCAACTTGAAGGTGAAATCATGGAGGCAGGGGCCTCAGGCCCAGCATGGAGCCCCCAAGAACAATTCCCATTTCACATGGCCTGGGGAGGCAGGTGCTCAGCCCAGCACAGCCCAATCCTGTTCCCCATGAGGGAATTGGACGCAGCCTCAGATTTCAAAGCCCTGCTTCCTCAGTGTGCAGCGTGAATGCAGGCAGTCTTTCGGGGCCGTGCCAACGCTCAGCTGGCCACCTCACTGCTGCCCTCTAGACAAGAGACTCTTTGACCCCTGGGCACACTGTCTGCCCTGGTGGTTGGGAGGGAGAGGGGGCAGTGTCTGAGGGACTGATAGGCATGAGCCCCACGGCAGGCCCGGAGTCCCCTGTCGAGGCAGGCTCCTCAGCCTTGCTTTGCGCACTGCTGTTCTCATTCTCGTGGCCATACAGCTTGCTCATGGTGCTGGCGAGCAGCCCCTCCTTCTCCGGGGCCCTGTCCCCATTGCCGTCCTGGCTGTGGCGGTACATGTAGGACGCCTGCTTCACTGAGCGCTGGAGCAGGTGCCGGCGGTAGGCCCTTTGGATCTTGATGGCGCACACCTCCTCGTGCTTCCTTTTGAGGGTGGTGGTGATGGGCTCATAGGAGACCTTGGAGGGGTTGGCCGCCATGAACTTCTCCTCCATGGTCTGCTTGAGGGCGTCCATTTCTCCAGAGTCACCCAGGACCTCTTTGGTCAGGGCAAAGAGGATGTCCAGGCAGTGGATCTTGTCTCCCGGCACCATGGGCAGGTCCAGGGTGATGAGCTTGATCTTGTTGGGCTTGGCGATCCTCAGCGGCTCCTGCAGCGTGTCCACAAAGTCGGAGAGGCGGCTGTAGGCGATGAACTGTGTGGCATCGGGGTCGAACTTCTCCCATGTCTCATAGAACATCTCAAAGTCGTCCTCACCAAGGGGCTCGCTGCTCTCCTCAGTGGCCACGTTGAAGTTCTCCAGGATGATGGCGATGTACATGTTGACGACTATGAGGAAGGAGATGATGATATAGCTGCAGAAGAAGCAGATGCCTATGGAGGGGTTGCCACAGTCACCCCTGACGCTGCTGCCTGGGTTCTCTAGCGTGGGGTCACAGTCAGGAGGTCCGCTGTTGAGGATGGGGTTGAGGAGCCCGTCCCAGCCAGCTGATGTGGTGATCTCGAAGAGGCAGATGATGCTGTTGCCAAAGGTCTCAAAGTTGAACATGTCATCGATGCCCGACTCCTTCTTGACGTAGGCAAAGTTGGACATGCCAAAGATGGAGTAGATGAACATGACCAGGAAGAGGAGGAGGCCGATGTTGAAGAGGGCAGGCAGCGACATCATGAGGGCAAAGAGCAGCGTCCGGATGCCCTTGGCCCCGCGGATCAGCCTCAGGACGCGCCCAATCCGTGCGAGGCGGATCACACGGAACAGTGTGGGTGACACAAAGTATTTCTGGATCAGGTCAGAGAGCGCGAGGCCTACAGGGAGAAGCTAGTGAGGTCTGCTGTTTTGAGGGGAGGCTGGGTCGCGGGGTAGGGGTGAGGAGGCATGGAGGCTCACGGGGTCTGGCCTCCTGTGTTCTGCCCCAGAAGGGGTCTGTAGAGGCTCAGACCACTGCCCAAATGATCTGGTTGATTAGGCTGGGCTCTCCCAGAGGCCTTGGGGCCAGGGGCTACATCTTTGCCCTGACACAGCTAGAGGTGGGATATGCCCAAGTTGATGGGGCCTATTCCCAAGGCTGTTTGCAGATGCCATAGATAAGAGAGAATGCGCGTGCATGTGTGTGTGTGTGTGTGTGTGAGAGAGAGAGAGAGAGAGAGAGAGAGACTCTGGGCATATCACTTAATGCAGTGACTCAGTTTCCTCATCTGTAAAATGGGAATGATAACAGTCCTTGCTTCATAGTTTGTTATGAACAATTAGTGAGATAATGCCTGCAAAGGGCATAGCATTGTGTCAGGCATAGAGCAAATGCTCACCAAATGGTGGCTAGTTACTATCATAATTACAGGCATGTCCAGCACTTCTCTGGTGGGCATGGACACTGGAACTGTTTTCCACTAATTATGTGGGCACGTGTGTGCATCTTTTGGTAAAGTGAATGTTTCTTGAGGTATATTTATGTGCATGCAGGTGACAGGCTGCATCTAGCCTTTGTGCCTAAGTGTGAATACCAGGCTGTGTGTATGAGTGTGTTTGTGAGCAAGCCAGGGTCACAGGCAGGGGTGTATACATGAGGAGGGGAGCCCGGGCATCCCTGAGTGACTCAGCCTGGTTCCACCCTGCCCAGCCCGGCCCTGCTCACCCACAATGGACAGGATGACAACCACAAAGTCGAAGATATTCCAGCCAATGGTGAAGTAGTACTGGCGCAAGGCAAACATCTTGAGCACGCACTCCCCTGTGAAGACGATGATGAAGACCATGTTGATGTTGTATAGGATGTCCACTTTGAGCTGGCTCTGTTCGTCCGTCTCCACCATCATGGTGACCATGTTGAGGCAGATGAGGATCATGATCGTGATGTCAAACACCTGCTTAGTCACAAAGTCGTACACCACGCCCTGGATCTTGTTCTGCAGCACGGTTGGGGATGCAAGGATTCACGTGGGTGCATACAAGGTGGGGGGCAGTGGTCAGGGCCCAGACAGGACACACAGGATGACCCGACAACAGGAGAAAGAGAGGAAAAAGAAGGGTCAGGGCTTGGGAGGTGGTCTGCCAGGAGGGGAGGGCTGGCTGGCCCTTCTGAGGGGTCTGAGACCAGGTTTTTCTATGTATGGGTCTTTGGGCATCCTTCCTTACCCTGGGATTTTTCTCCCCTCAAGGTCTCTCAGCATCCCCTTGCCCTTCTCCCAAAGCCACCACTCACTGGGGAGGGTATCTGGGTACCCTCTTCCTCCCCCTTCTAGGGGCCCTTGCTCCAGAGGCCACCAAGAGTCCCGGGGGGAGAAGGTGGATGGACATTGGTGGGCCAGGGAGTGCAGGGCCAGGTGAGGGGAATTTAGCAGGCTGCTTTTGTGCAGATTAAAAAGAGGTGCTCCTTCCTGTAGGTGGACCCTGCCTCACGCTAGGGACGCGGCATGCTGCCCCCACTGGTCCCCTCCAGGAGTGCCTTATCCAGGCTCTGACCCACCCTGGTACAGGAGGAGGAGTCCAGGGGGTGGTACCTGGGGACGGGGAATTGGCTTCTGCGGTTTCTTGGAGCCCAGCTTTTTCATGGCATTATAGTATTTCTTCTGTTCCTCTGTCATGAAGATGTCTTTCCCTCCAAAGTATAGTGGGATGGGGCCTGTAAGGTTGGGGTAGGGAGGCCCTTTCTCTGCCTCCAGGACCCCATACCTCAGGGACTACCCTTAAAGCAGCCCCCAGCCCTTCACAGGGGTCATATTTTGCATGTGAGGGGTGGAGGGGGACTGAGAGGGATTCAAGTTCCAGAGAAGAGAAGGGAGGGACATGGGAACAGAGGATGGGACAGCAGTGCCTCACAGCCTGTTTTGGACCAGACTCTTTCCATCCATATCTTGTTGGGGCTTTAGAATAGCCCAGCCAGGTAGGTGGTATCAATCCCGTTTTACAGATAAGGAAACTGAGGTTTAGGGTGGGCAAGTCACTTGTACCAGGTCACCTGGTGGGATTTGCACCCAGGCTTCGGCCTCAACTGTGCCTCTAGCACCAGCAGTGTGACTGCTCAGGCAATGTTCTTGAGTAAATGGAGGAATGAGTGTACGAAGGAAGGGAGGAGGGAGACCAGGTATGGGGGCAGGTGGAGGGTGTGGGGGGTGTGGGGGGCATGGGGAGGACCAGGGGAGGACATGGGAGTATGGGGAGGGCATGGGGGGCATAGGGAGGGTGGGGGGAGGGCGTGGGGAGGGCAGGCCGGGCTGGATACTCATCTTTTTCTTCTGCTGATTGAAGTTGTCGATGATGACCCCGATGAAGAGGTTGAGGGTGAAGAAGGACCCGAAGATGATGAAGATGACAAAATAGAGGTACATGTAGAGGTTCACCTCGTATTGCGGCTGCTCCTCCTTCTGCAGGGACACAGGACAGGGCGGCTGCACCGGGGCTGCGCGAGCCGTGCCTCTCGGCGGCCTCTCGGTGCTCCCCCTCCCACGGCGGGCAGGCCAGGCCTGGGCCTGAGGAGGACCCCACCCACCCTCAGGCCTGGCTCTCGGGGGCTCCTGCGGAGGCTGCATGGCGGGCTGGGGAGGGGCACGTGGCCCTGTGTCTCCGGGCTGAGTCCTCGCCCCTTGCTGGCTCAACAGCCTCATGTCAGTGACCCTCACTCACCTCCCGGGAGTCCACAGCCGCGTACATGATGTCCATCCAGCCCTTGAAGGTGGCCTGGGAGAGTGCGGTTGAGGGTGTGAGGGCAGGGGGCTTCTCCCTGCTTCCCTCGTCCCTGAGTGTCCTCCCCTCTGCAGCCTGGCCTCCCAGAGCCCCACGCTGGCGTCACAGGCGTCATAGAGAGCCCAGAGAGGCCCAGAGACGACCCCAGGGTCTCGCAGCATTGGAGGCAGGGTGGGTGACCCCTAACAGGGAGCGGCATGCGCTCAGGTGCACCCAGAGAGCCTGGGCCGCCTCACCCCCTGCGGCTGCACTCACCACCTGCAGCAGGGAGAGGTAGCCCAGGCCCACGTTGTCATAGTTGACCTTGACGTTGAGCCAGCGGACCTGGCCCGTGTGCATCAGGCTCTCGCACTCGGACTTGTTGTTGACCTCGGAGATGTCGAATCTCTCAGAGGTGGTGGTGTTGATGCAGTAGTAAAACTTGCCGGCAAACAGATTGACGCCCATGATGCTGAAGATGAGCCAGAAGATGAGGCAGACGAGCAGCACGTTCATGATGGAGGGGATGGCTCCCAGAAGGGCGTTCACCACCACCTGGGGGCCAGGGAGGCGGTCATCGCCACACCCTCGCCCAGGGGGTAGGGGAGACCTGGTATCTTCTGAGACAGGGCTCCCCACCTACACACTAACCAGGGGGCCAGGCAGAGCTGGGCATGGTCATTCCAGGAAGGCTTCCTGGAGGAGGTTCAATCTGGGCAAGTGCCTGTGGGAGGAGCAGTTACCTTCCTGGCTGTGTGCGTGTGCATGCGTGTGCATGTGTGTGTATGTGTGGCAGTGAGGGGTTGGGGTGGGGGCTGCCGGCCTGGTGGTTGGGGCGGGCTCTCTGCTTGGCTGGAGATGTCTCTGGAAGCAGCTCGGCCACGGGTCACCAAGCAGAAGACAAACACACACTCCCTCAGCCCCCATAGGAAACTCGGCCCACATGACCCAGCCCCTGCTTATCTGCTCCCAGCCTTAGAGGCTCAGACCTGGGCTCAGACAAGAAGACATGGGGGTCTTCAAAGCAGCAGGGCCCTGGGCCAGAGCTCTGCACCCCCCCAGCCCTGGGCTGGGCTGATTTGGAGAATTGACGGTTTTAAGGAGAAGTGCTTTGTGGCCTCCAGACAGAGTGGGCGGCCCTGCCTGGGGCTGGGGCTGGGGGTGGGGAGGCCCTACCCGGGCTGGGTGGCTGTGGCGCTCTACTTGCCCTCGCGAGAATGAACAGGAAGGCGCCCGGGGCCGGGCACTCTGCGGGCCTGCAGCCAGGCCTCCCGGGGCTTGGCCCTCCCAACAGGCTTCAGGAAGTCCCCTCTGCCTTCCCCATGCCTGTATTTACCTGTCACGTCCTCTAAAGGGCCAGAGGGGCACTCTCCAAACTCAGCAGGACCCGAGCCCACCGCCGGCAGGCTCAGGGCCTTGAGCACCTTCCCCCTTGCTCAGGTCTCAGAATGCTGGGAGGCCCCACCTGGGGTTGGGGGGACACCCAGAAACCCACCGACCCGCTTTCCTTCCTCCTCTCCCCACTGCCTTGGTGCCCTCAAGGCCCCTCCTGGGAGCTGATGCAGCCTCTGCTGCCCCCCAGTGGTGGCAGAGATGAGCTAAGGGTGTGCCGGGAACTGGGTGGGGCGAGCTGGGATGGGAACCGGGTAGGCGGTGGGGGGCCCAGGGCAGGGCCAGCGGTCTGAGCCCCTGCCTTCCCCTGGTGGTGGCTGGAGTACAGACACACGTCCCCTCCACCCTGCCCGGTGGGGGCTGCCCCCCAGTCCAGAGCCCTATCCAGAGTCCCCGTCAGCACGCACCCTCATGCCCTCGAATCGGGACAGTGCCCTCAGGGGCCGCAGGGCCCGCAGCGTCCGCAGGGACTTGATGGGTCCCAGCTCTGAGTAGCCCAGCCAGTTGGCCACCAGGCTGATGATGGAGACCTGCAAGGGGGATGGGTGGTCAGTGGGCTGGGGGTCTCCCCACACTCCCTCCTTGAGGGTGGGCCTCACTGGTGGGACCAGCAGCACTTGGCCCCACCTCGGCGGGGTCATCAATTACCTGAGGATGATGGTAAACGGCAGGGAGGACACCCACTTCTCTGACGGGCCTATGAGATGCCCCCTAACATTGGCAGGGATCCCAAGTGACCCTCCTACTCACCACCTTGCCCCCTGCAGGACCCAAGTCCCTTGGGACAAAGAAAATAATTGCTCTGGTGGGTTTCCCCAGCCTAGGCCCCCTCCCAGGGCAGTTCTCTGTCTGAGAAGCTGGGACCAGTCCTTGCAATGGGTGGCGCTGCCATGGGGGTCTGTGTGACCTCGGGCCCTGGCCCCCTCAGGTCCTCGGCCGCAGTGACTGACCCCGTGTCTCTGGCTCTAGCTTTGGGGCCGGGCACCGGGGGACTCACGTCCACGATGAGGAAGTCCAGCCAGCACCAGGCGTTGGTGAAGTACACCTTGAAGCCATAGGCCACCCACTTGAGCAGCATCTCCATGATGAAGACGTAGGTGAAGACCTTGTCTGCGTACTCGAGGATAGTGCGGATGACCGGCCGCTGCTCAATGTAGATGTCCTCGAAGGCCTGGGGGCACCGGCACGACCAGGGCGGCTGGGCTGGGAGGCCAGCAGAACACCCCCCCCACCTGAGGCTGCTGGTCCAGGGTGTGGCTGCAGGGCCAGCCCAGGGGGACAGGCTGAGGGCACCTCCCTGCACCCTCCCGCACATCGCCCCTCAGCTCCCCTCCCCCAGGCCTAGTAATAGC
Organism: Tolypeutes matacus; assembly: GCA_026826555.1. NCBI lineage: Eukaryota > Metazoa > Chordata > Mammalia > Cingulata > Chlamyphoridae > Tolypeutes > Tolypeutes matacus. The sequence continues at coordinate 5,665,392 of JAKSZT010054478.1, forward strand.
AAAACTGGGGGTTTATCAGTGACATGTCTTCAGTCCTGCCCTCCCCCGGTCCCCAAATTCCCAGGGCCCTTCCCACATCTCTACTGTCCAGCTCAGGGTGCACAGGGTCAGACCCTGCAGAGCTGGGAAGGCCCATGTGTGGCTTTTAGAAAAGGAACCCACTCTACAGCGTATTAGCCCACAGGTGAGTTCCTTGAGGATTCTGGGTTCTCGGCTGCCCAGGCGTGCGCAGGACCAAGCCCCGGGAGGGCCTGCTTGGCCCCGCCCCCAGGGCAGCGCCTACCAAGGCCCCGCTGCTCAGCAGGATCATGAAGACGATGAATGTCTCGAACCAGTTGTGCTCCACGATCTTGAAGCAGGCCCTGCGGAGGGTCCACCACTTCTTCCCGTGGCCCTGGGAGATGTCCACGTAGAGGAAGGGGCAGCGTTTCACACAGGCTGGGGAGGCAGGGGCCGAGGCACCATGTCATGGGCCTGGGGGCTACCTCCAGGTGCCTGCCAGCACGCTCCCCCCAGCTGTCCTGGGCTGCCCTTCTCGGGCCCTCCACCTTGCTGCCCCCAGCCCGAGGGTCCCCCAACTCCTCCAACTGGGGACTGGTCGGGAGGACCCTCTGTGACCCACTCCATCCCCCCTGCTTCAGCTGCTGCCAGGGGTGGGCACGCAGAGGCAAAACTGGGGGTGCAGGCCCCAGCCCAGGAACTGTGCTGTCAGCTGCTCCCCCTCCCCCACCTTGCCCAGGAAGCCTTCACTCTGCACATTCTGCAGTTTTGGTTTTTGTTTTTTAAATCTTTTGGGCAAGGGAAGCGGCTGTGGCTCAATCAGTAGGGCTCCCGTTTACCATATGGGAGGCCCCGGGTTCGGTTCCCAGGGCCTCCTGGTGAAGGCAAGCCCGCCCGCACGGCGTGGTTAGCTGACCCAGCGAGCACAAGCAGCAAGGGGGGGATAAATGAATAAATAAATAAAATCTTAAAAAAAAAAAAAAGAAAGAAAGAAAAAAAAGAAAATATGTAGTAAATCTTTTGGGCAGGGAGTGGATATGGCTCAAGCAGTTGAGCACCTGCCTCCCACATGGGAGGTCCCGGGTTTGGTTCCCGGTGCCTCCTAAAAACAAACAACAAGCAAACAAACGGAAAAACCAACTCAGGGGAGCTGTTGTGGCTCAGTGGTTGAGTGCTGGCTTCCCACATATGAGGTCCGGGGTTCAATTTCTGGCCCTGGTACCATTAAAAAAAAAACACAAAAATCCTTGGGGCAAAAATGTTTTCTCCAGGCAGGGCTGTCTCTGAAGGGCTGGGCAAGCCTCTCTCCCTGAAGATGCAGAGAGGAGAATGGTGACAGTCTCAGGAGCAGCCACTGCGTCCCCGCGGAGATGGGCACTGGCATTACCCACTGCCCACACTGCGGCTCCGAAGGCCAGGGGCTGGGACACTCCACCCTGTGGTTGTAGTTGCCCAAGTGAGGCAGGGGAGGGCAGCATCAGGGAAGAAGCCCCCCATTCCCCCTGGCTTTTGGCGATGCTCATGGCCCCGAGGCAGCTGTCCCCTGCCAGCCCCTGGCCCAGCCTGGGGGAGGCCCTGGCAGTTGGGGATGCTGCAGGGGGGCAGGGGGGCTGGCTCCCACCTTCGGTGAAGCACTCCTCTGGCTGCTCGCCCTCGGGATTCTCCTCGGCTTGCTCCTCGGGGTCCTCCTCGGGGGGCTTGTAGTCAGCTGTGCTGCAGACTGACGAGTTCCCGTCGTAGAGGGGCTGTGGCGGCTTCTGCAGGGGCCACAGGGTCATGTGATCCCCAGGTCCCCTGGGACCCCCTACATCCTCCCGTCGGGTGGGGCAGAGGGAGGTCAGGATGGGAGACTGGCAGGGAAAGGAAAAAGAGGGGGTGGGGCAGCCTCATTCATTCATTCATTCATCTATCCATTCATTCATTTGGCCCTGCATTATCAGGCTCTGCACTGTCTTGTGCTGTGGTCAAGCCAGTCATGGTTTTGTCTCCATGGAACTTAGGCTTGGAGTGGGGATGACTGAAACCTGGGAAGGGGCAGGGAGGGCTTGGGGAGCCACGAGAGGGTGTCAGGTTGGGGAGGAGGATGGGAGAAGAGCCAGGAGAAGGTGGGGGTGGCTTGGTGGTGGCTCAGCCGGGCTGAGGGTGTGGGGAGGTGTGGGGAGGCATGGGGGGGGCCAGCAGAGGAGCAAGAGGCCTGAAAGCACATTTGAGGGGGGCAGGGGCATGAAAGGGGGTCAGGATGGAGCTGGAGGTACCACAGCCTTCAAATAACAGGCATGTGGTGACTCCAAGATCTGAGCCTTCCCACCCCTGGGGTCTGTTTGGCGGAGGAATCCAGAAAGGATGGAAAATTTTCCCCAGCCAAAGCTCCTGCCCGGTGCCAAGGGAACTTGATCAGAGTGAGGCGGGGTGGGGGGAGGTTGGTAAGGCCTCCCCCCACCTCTTCCTGGTGCTATCCCAGGCCACCTCCCGTGGCCCCAGTCTCCACTCCTCAGGGGACACCTTCATGGCTGGGGGTGGGGTCCCTGAAGAGGAAGACAGAGAGGGAGCAAGCCAAGAAGACAACTTGAGGCAACTCTGGCTCCAAAGTGGTGATCAGGAAACCAGGGGCTCCTGTTCCCAGTTGACAGAAAGGGAAACTGAGGCACTGAGCTACTTTTCCTGACTGTGCACCCCAATGCCCACAGTCCTGCTCAGAGCCATGATTGCCTCCCTTTAGAGAGTTCCCAGGCCCCCTCCCCTCCCAGAGCCTGGAGCCGGCTGCTCTCCAGGCCCTCCCCCACCATGCTCCTCATACCGAGGTCAGTGCCACACTTCCCTGGGTATTTATAGCTCAGCAGGCACTTGGCCCCGTTAAGTCAGCATGTCACATATTTGGGGGGAATAAGGAGTCAAGAGCTTTCAGGGCAAAGTTCATCCCAGCCCTGGTGCCAAGCCAGCCCAGGGCTGATAAGGTGGGGTGGGCAGGGGTCTCTGCCTTAAGGGGGCTCAGAGTTAGCCTCCCTGGGAGGCCCCGGCTGGGCCCAGCCTCAACCCTGACTGCTGAGGGTGACTGCCACCATCATTCCAGTGCCTTTCGCATGTCGCAGGGGAGGAACAAGAGGAGGGGGCGACTGGCCCAGCAGCAGAACCCTTGCCCTAGCTGGGTGGGTCGGGGTCCTTGCCCTGAGGCTGCCTCCAGCTCCCACTGCCCCTCTGGGCCCTGTCCTCAGAGTCCTTGGCCCACCTTGGAAGGCTGGAACAGCCCCAGGTGGGATCTAAGCACATAAAGGTGATAATGAAGGGACTTGGCAAGCCCAGAGAGGGCATTTAGAGAGGCCTCTGGAGTCCCAGTCTTGGGGCTGTGGGTAAGAACCTCCTGTCCGAGAGCGCCACCTGCTGGCCAGGGGTCCCAGTTGTGGGGCCGGGATGAAGGGAGGCGCTCAGAGCATCAGAACATAATAACCATATTCTGACTAGGGGACAGCAAGGCACAATTCACAGAGAGCTCGTTCTGTGCTTTTCAGGCAGCATCTCATCTGACGCTCACAACAATGCGTGAGGAAGGTACCGGTGCCCCCATTTTACAGATGGGGAAACCGAGGCTCAGAGAGGTCTTGGGACTTGCCCAAGGTCACACAAAACTCTGCACCTGGGGCCCCTCCCGCCGGACCCCGTGGAGGGCTCACCTTGCCATCCTCGGGCTCCGAGAACGTGTCGGTCTCCTCCTCGGTGGGCATCTCCAGGTCGGATTCCTCAGAGGCGATGGGCACCTGGATGGTCAGGTAGGGGTTGTTGATGAAGTTGAGGTGGTCCAGCTCGATGCTGGAGGGAGGGCCGTTGCCCAGGTGGTTCAGGATGTGGTGCTCCTTCTTCAGGTCCTGGTTTTCCTCCTTGGGCGGCAGCTCCTTCTTCTCGTCCTCGGGAGTGGCCTCCTCGGCCTCCGCAGCCTCGCAGGGCTCCCCGAGGCTGAGCATTATGTCCTTGGGGCTCAGGATCTTGCCATGCAGGAGGCCCAGGAGGAAGGCTTTGGCGAAGCCGATGCCCCACTTGATGCGCCCGATGGCGATCTGCAGGTTGTTCATCTCGCTGTCATCGTCTGAGGCTGCCAGGCTGTCGGCGCTGAACGAGCTCAGCAGCAGGGCCAGGAAGAGGTTCAGGACCTGGGCAGCAGGGGTTGGGGGGAGCCTCCGCTCAGCCTCTGGACCTTGGGGGTGCCACTTCCAGCCAGCATGAGGGACTTCGGGCCCCTAGACCGGACCTGCCACATGCTGGGCATTTAAAATGACCCACCTAATTGAATCTTCACAGCTGCCCATGGAGGTGTCACTCCCCACTTGGAAGATAGGGAAACTGAGGCTTGGGCTTAGGATGTGACTCTGCCCAAGGCAGAGGCAGACTTTAGGGAGGGACGCTGGGTGACTCTTGCCAGAATTCTGCCCTTCATCTCCAGGGGGTGTCACAGAACAAAGAACAGGACTCAAGCCTCAGGCTTCTAGGATGTGTTGGAAACCTTAGTCTTTTGAGCCTTCTTTGCCTCTTCTGTTAAAGGGACTTTTAATAGACCCAGTGCACCCTAGTGCTCAAATACCTGCCCTCTACTTCTCTGGAACGGGCACCTGACCCACTGCCATTCACCCCCTTTCTTCTCCCTTGGGGTTCCCTATCCCACCTGTTCCTGGTTCTTTTCCTACACCCCTACTGGAAGGGACTTCAGAGGCCACTGGTCCACCCCTTCCACTTTATTTTCCACTGACAGGTATTTCCTGTGTCAGGAGTGAGTGGCCTCAGAGAGCTCACAGCCTAGTAGAGAAAGACGTTTGATCAGACAAGTTTGGATTTGTGGGTTTGGATAGAGGTATAGACCGGAGTACATGAGATTTGAAACTCATGCTGCCTGGTTTTGAACCCTAGTTTATTAGCTGTGTGTCCTGGGGCAAGTCACTTCACCTCTTTGTGCCTCAGTTGCCTCATCTGTAAAATAAGGCTAATTCTAGTACTTCCCTCCTTGCATTGCTGTGAGAATTACATGATCAGTAGCAGTAGAGCACACAGCAGGTGCTCAAACATATTGGCCATTCTGTGTGCAATAACAGCAAAGTGTACAAGATACAGGGAAGAGTTTGATTAACTCTGAGGCCAGCACCTTCATTTTACGGATGAGGAAACTGAGTCCAACCGAAGTGGAGTGACTTGCCCAAAGACAAGAGCACAGCTGGAACTGGAACCCAGGTTTCCAGCCATTGCACGGTTCCCTTAGACTACGGTGTGAATGGCACCCTGGAGGTGAACAGCCCCACCCTTCCATTGAGTAGGGGAGCCATACATGCGAAGGCTGCCCGTGACCACCCACTCCATGCCCTCTCGCTGTCTGCTCTGGCTCCTCCAAGGTCCTTTTGCCATTGTCTTAACTATCATGTTAACGTACTATCTTGAAAAAAGTATTAATATTTTCATTGGAAGAATGTGCTGGGGGGATCCCTCCCCCCGTCCTGTGCCTCCTAGCTACTTTTCTGCTTTTTGTACACCACCAAAGTCTTTCTCTCCTCTCTCAGGGATGGTGGTGGCGGGGGGAGGCGTCCAGTTGCCAGAAGCACATCTGAGATGGGAATTAGCTGCTCTCTGGGTCAGCAGGGTTGCACACGGCTCCTGCTCAGACAGAAATAGCTGCCTCAGGCGAGGCGGGGAGGGGGGTGGTGAAGGAGGTGGAGGGGAGGGGGGCGGACATGTTCCCCTGGTAGTGCTGTGGGGTGAGTTACGTATCACTTAGTCATCTCCTCTTTTTCACAATAACCCAGAGGAAGTGCCCAAGCCCCTCAGACGCAGGGGGCACGGGTCCCCACTCGCCCTGGCCGGGTGCCCTGGTGCCCTCGGGCCGACACCTGCTTCTGTGAGGCCTAGGGGTGGGGTAGGGGGTGGGAGAGGACAGTACTTAGAAGCTGACAGTGCCACCTCCCTCGGCCACTCCACACCCTCTGAGCAAACTGGGCAAAGGGTGTCAGAGGTGTGTGTGTGCGTGTGATGGGCGTTGGGGGTGACGACCTGACGTGCACAGGGGCAGCGCCGGCAATGGCTGTGGACTCCAGAGGCGGGCGACTGGGTTCAAATCCTGCGCGTGTGACTAATTTACCTCCTGTGACTTTGTTTCCTCGTCTATAAAATAGAGATAAAGTAGCGGGTCCCTCATAGGGTGGCTGTGAGGATTAAAAGAATTAATATGCGAAAGTGTTGGTAAAAGTGACAGAAATGCCGGCTGTCATCGCTGTCATTACTGTTATTCTGGTTACTGCTGTTGTTATTATTTATGTGGACCCTGCTCCCAGCTGTGTAGTGCTGGACATAATACGACCTGCCTCCCAGAGAGCTCGAGGGGATTAGGGGTAAGGCACCTAGAAGCCTTCCCCCGGGGCCCGGCACTGGGCAGGGCCCTGAACCCTGAGCAGTTCCTCGATGGCTTCTTAGAGGCTGACCCCAGCCCCCGCGGCGTGCCTGCAGCTTCTGACTCCCCTTGGCCTGGTGGGCCAAGCGCTTTGCCCAACACGTAATCGTGCGTCGTGTAATCCTCATGGCCACCCACCATAACTGCCCCCAACGTGAGGAAGCTGAGGCCCAGAGAGGTTAAGAAACTTGCTCAGGGTGTCCCAGTCAGTAAGTGGCAAAGTGGGGGCTTGAAATGATTTTGAATTCCCGCACACGAAGAGAGAAGCCCCTGGCAGACCTCCTCAATCACCCCCATGCTCTAAAACATGCACTTGGAAACCTGCAGCCTCCTGCTCCCCATCTTGTCCCAAAGCCCTGCCCAGGCACCTTCCTTCTTTCTCGCCACTCCCCAGGACCTTCTCCCCAGGGACAGCCAGCCTGGGCTCTCCTCTCTCGCTGTCTCTGGGGGCTCAGGACCGTGTCCCGTCGCCGCCAGCCGAGGTGACCCCTCCACACCCGGCATGGCTCCTGCCCCCTGCTGGAGCTCAGTGATATCTGAGAAGTGCTGACCCAGCAGCCCAGGGATTCCACAGGCCTTTGCGGAACGTGGGACTTGCGTCTTCCCACCCCGTTGCCCAGGGGGGCAGCTGGGCACAGCCCTGCGGGCCGTGGCAGGAGTGGCACCTCCACCCCAAGAAGGGAGGAGCTGGGGTCGGCAGGGTGAGGAGAGACGCCTGCGGGCCCTGGCCACAGAAATGCTGGCCACGTGGGCTGTGGCCTTCTTGGGGCCCTGGTTCTCATTGGCCCCTTCCCCAGCCCCACAGGCCACGCCCTGAGTCACAGAAGGTGGCAGGATGGATGCCGTTTATGCCCTCTCTGGATCCTCTCAACGCTTGGGCCTGATTCTTTTATTCAGAGCCTGGATCCCACAGGCCCAGGGACAGAGGAGGGTAAGATGTGGGAGCAGGACGAGAGGCCCTGGGTACCAGCCCCACGCTGCGCCTTTTTGCGCTCCATCTCAGTCCACCTCCTGGCAACCCTCTGTGGTAGCTGTCATTGTCCTTCCCTTTGACAGAGAAAGGACCCAGCTGGGCCAGAAGAGGGCAGTCACTGGCTCAAGGTCGCAGACCGGGAAGGAGCTGGGATTGCCAGGCAGGTCTGCCTGACACCATCATCATCTCACTTTATCAGAACTGCTAGGTCAAGGCAGTGCTGTTCACAGCAGCATCGGCACTGGAAATGCAGATGCCCAGGCCTCAGAGCTGCTCAGCCAGAATCCCTGGGGTGGGGAATCTCTGTTTTAGGAAGCTCCCGGGTGATTCTTAAGAACATTAAAATTTGAGAACCACTGGGTTAAGGCATATAAAGTTGCAAATTGCGGCAGGGAGGTGGGGGCGGGAACCAGTCAAGTATCACAGATTGCATGCGGTTGAATCTACTAGAAAAAAGGCCCTCCAACGACAGCCCGACTTAAAGGAGACAGAGGAATGGGACCCGTCTTGTGGCCATGGGTCTCCCAGGCCAGGGCAGGGCCGCCGGCCGCACTCACCACGAGGTTGCCGATGACCATGACCATGAGGAAGACGGTGAGGCACATGGCCTGGCCGGCCACCTCCATGCAGTCCCACATGGTCTCGATCCACTCGCCGCACAGGATGCGGAAGATGATGAGGAAGGAGTGGAAGAAGTCGTGCATGTGCCAGCGGGGCAGGCTGCAGTCAGCGGCAATCTTGCACACGCACTCCTTGTAGCTCTTGCCGAAGAGCTGCATGCCCACCACGGCGAAGATGAAGACGATGATGGCCAGCACCAGCGTCAGGTTGCCCAGCGCCCCCACCGAGTTGCCGATGATCTTGATGAGCATGTTGAGCGTCGGCCACGACTTGGCCAGCTTGAAGACCCGCAGCTGCCAGGCGGGGGGCGGGCAGGGAGAGAGCAGGGTGAAGGAAGCCCAGGACACTGGACCCAACCCAAGGGACCCCAAAGAACCGGACAAACAGCTCGGAGCCCCCACCCCACACCAAGCGGTTTGGGAGAAAAAAAGTTCTATGCTAGAGATAAAAACTAAAGTATTTCCAAGTGAAATTATATATTGGGATTTGCTTTAACATCCTGTCTCCTCCTGCTAAAAGTTGGGGTGGAACTTGGACATAAGTCATTTGCTCTTTCTTGCCCCATGGTAAGAAAGGGAAACACCATTTGCCTTTGAAAGTATTGAGAAGTATCAGTCTGTCTCCCTAGCCCTCCTTTCAGAATTAAAAAAAAAAACAAAAAAACACAAACAGGTTAGTGCTTAAAAAGTGAGATCATTTTCTAAGAAGAATCTGGTATTTTTCATGTATTCTGCCTTCCCAGGAGAATACAGAAAAAGCTTAAAAAACTCAAGGATCAAGAGAAATAGGAAGATAGCGGACTAGTACGACACGGGAATCTCTTCTCCAGAAAAATAGATAGAGGACAAGCTGAAACAGCCCCGAAAAAGATCTTCTAGGGTTTAGGACAGCAGGTGAAGGCTGCACACCACCCAGAGGAGAGAGGGACAGAAGAGGGAAATCGTGATGACAGAACCGTGAGTTGCAAGTAGCAGCTTCTGCTGCTGCTGGCATCCTCCCCCACACTCTTTAGAATTCTCGGGCCTCTGGGCCTGTGACCACAGACAAAGGGGGCTTCAGGGATCTGCCAGTCCCGGAAAGGGGAGAGAGAGGGACATAGCCTTAGGCTGACTCAGGTTCTGACCTGTAAATTTGGGCTGTGGAGCCCCACGGACCCTTCCACACGGCGGTTTGCCCTGGGAGCCTAGAAAGGACTGGAGAAATCCGACCCTTGCAACCTCCCTCTCTTCTAGCCTGGACTAATTGTTGAGGACTCCACGGGAGAGGGGAGAGAGAGCCTGGGGCTGACCCTGCTTTTGACTCCCAGGTTTGGTCTGTCCTGTCCCGAGAGCCCTTCCAGGCTGGGTGGGGCTGCACCATTGTTTGCCTTGGAGCCTGCAAGGGGCTAAAGATTCACAAACCTCCCAACCTCCTCCTCTACTAACAGGGACTGATTGTTTAGGATTCAGAAGGGAGTGGAAATATTTCCTAGGTGGGAAAAGGGGGGCGCTACGAGAGAAGTCTGGAGAACTGTCTCAGAAAGTTTGAATCATGGGGCTCTTAGCCCCCAGACAGGAAGCTCTCTCACGTTGATCTGATCTGTGTCACAACAAATATGCTCCAACCAGGCATTGAATTGATAGCTGCCAACAAGCACCATCTCCTGGCAGACCAAGGAAGTGCACATAAGAAAATTAATAAGTAAGAGAGGCTTTTCCTGGCCTCTATAGCCTCCCTGCCCAAGGCCCTAGGAAACGACTCTACAACTAATTACTGGGTCCAGTGCCGAGTTGTGAGCAACCAGCAGAACAATCCTAACAATCAAGGCTGAGCCAAAAATCAAAGAGCTGTGGTAACTCACAGCCTCCTGCCACTAAAACCCCATAAAAGAGAAAGAGATAGAGCATCTAAGTAAAATACAAACTAACCAGATGCCTAAGCACCAGCAAAAAATTACGAGCCATACTAAGAAAATAGAAGACATGGCCCAAGAAAAGGAATACAGCAAAGTCCCAGAAGAGATGCAGAATTTGAGAGAACTAATCAGTGAGATGAGCACAAATTTCCAAAATCAAATTAATGAGATGAAAGAGAATATAGTTAAAGAGATCAATGACATCAAGAAGTCATTGAGCGAACGCAAAGAATAATTTGAAATCCTGAACAGAAAAGTAATGGAGTTCATGGGAATGAAAGACACAATAGGTGAAGTCAAAAATACATTTGAAGCATACAACAGCAGACTCAAAATGATAGAAGTAAGAAAAAGTGATACTGAAGACAGAGCAGCTAAAATTGAAGAGAGAAAAGAACAGAGAGAGAGAAAAGAATGGAAAAAATTGAGCAGGGGCTCAGAGAGTTGAATGACAACACAAAATGCAAGAACATATGTGTCATGGGAGTTCCAGAAGGAGAAGAGAAAGGAAAAGGGGCAGAAAGAGTATTTGAGAAAATAATAGCTGAAAATTTCCCAACTCTCATGAAAGAAATGAACTTACATGTCCAAGAAGCACACCATACCCCAATAAGAATAAATCCAAATAGACCTACGCCAAGACACATATTATTCAGAATGTCAAATGTAAAAGATAAAGAGAAAATGCTCAGAGCAGCAAGAGAGAAGCAAACGATCACGTACAAAGGACGTCCAGTAAGACTTAGTGCAGATTTCTCTTCAGAAACCATGGAGGCGAGAAGACAGTGGTATGATACAATTAGGAAACTGAAAGAGAATAACTGCAAGCCGAGAATTCTTTATCCAGCAAAACTGTCCTTCAAATATGAAGGTGAATATAAAGTATTCACAAACAAACAGAAACTAAGAGAGTTTGCAAAAAAGAATCCACCTTTGCAGGAAATATTAAAGGAAGCCTTAGAACCTGAAAGAAAAAGACAGGAGAGAGAGGCTTGGAGGAGAGTATAGAAGAAAGAAAAGCAGAAAGGATAACCAAAAGAGTAAAAAGAGAGACAAAAATAAGGTGACATATGAAAACCAAAGAATAAAATGGAGGAAATAAGTAGTGCATTTTCAGTAATATCATTGAATGTGAATGGATTAAATTCCCCAATCAAAAGATACAGGCTGACAGAATGGATAAAAAAACATGAGCCATCCATATGCTGTTTACAAGAAACTCATCTCAGACCCAAGGATACAAGCCGGCTGAAAGTAAAAGGTTAGAAAAAGATACTCCATGCAAATAGTAAACAGAAAAGAGCAGGGGTAGCTATAGTAATATCAGAAAAAACAGACTTCAAATGCAAAAAAGTGATAAGAGATGCGGAAGGCCATTATATATTAATAAAAGGGAAGATATATTAATATCTTAATATATATTAATATCCAGGAAGATATAACAGTCATAAATATCTACGCACCTAACCAGGGTGCCCCAAAATATATGAGACAAACTCTGGCAAAACTGAAGGGAGAAATAGACATCTCTACAATAATTGTTGGAGACTTCAACACCCCTCTCACATCATTAGATAGAACAACTAGACAGAAGATCAACAAGGAAACAGAGAACTTGAACAATATGATAAACGAGTTAGACCTAACACATATACAGAGCACTGCATCCAAACTCAGCGGGTTATACATTCTTCTCAAGTGCCCATGGATCTTTCTCCAGGATAGACCACATGTTAGGTCACAATACAGCTCTCAATAAATATAAAAAGATTGAAATTATACAAAGCACCTTCTCAGATCATAATGGAATGAAACTAGAAATCAATAACAGACAGGAAAAAAGGAAATTTGCAAATGTGTGGAGACTGAAAAACACACTCCTAAATATTCAGTGGGTCAAAGAAGAAATTGCAAGTGAAATCAGTAAATATATTGAGACAAATGAAAATGAGAACACAACATATCAAAACTTATGGGATACAGCAAAGGCAGTATTTAGAGGGAAATTTATAGCCCTAAATGCCTATATTAAGAAACAAGAAAGAGCTAAACTCAAAGATTTAACTGAACAACTTGAGAAACTAGAAAAAGAACAGCAAACCAATCCCAAAGCAAAAAGAAGGAAAGAAATATTAAAGATTAGAGTGGAAATAAATGAAAATGAGAACAGAAAAGCAATAGAGAAAATCAACAAAACCAAAAGCTGGTTCTTTGAGAAGATCAATAAAATTGACAAACCTCTCGCTAGACTAACAAAGAAAAAAAGAGAGAAGATGCAAATAAATACAATCAGAAATGAAAAGGGGGAATTACAAATGACCTCACAGAAATAAAAAGAATCATAAGAGGATATTATGAGAAACTATATGCCAACAAACTAGACAACCTGGATGAAATGGACAAATTTCTAGAAAAGCACAACCAACCTACACTGACACTACAAGATATACAAGAACTTAACAAACCAATCACAATTAAGGAGATTGAATCCGTCATCAAAAATCTCCCAGCAAAGAAAAGTCCAGGACCAGATGGCTTCACAGGTGAATTCTACCAAGCATTTCAAAAAGAATTAACACCAATCCTGTTTAAACTCTTCCAACAAATTGAAGAGGAGGGAAAATGACCCAACACATTTTATGAAGCCAACATCACCCTAATACCAAAGCCAGATAAAGATTCCACAAGAAAAGAAAATTACAGACCAATCTCTCTCATGAACATAGATGCAAAAATTCTCAACAAAATACTTGCAAATAGAATCCAACAGCATATCAAAAGACTTATACATCATGACCAAGTGGGATTTATTCCTGGCATGCAAGGCTGGTTCAACATAAGAAAATCAATCAATGTAATACACCACATTAACAAATTGAAGGAAAAAAACCACATGATCATCTCAATAGATGCAGAAAAGGCATTCGACAAAATCCAAGATCCTTTTTTGAGAAAAATACTTCAAAAGATAGGAATAAAAGGAAAATTCCTCAATATGATAAAAGGCATATATGAAAAACCCACAGCCAACATCATACTCAATGGGGAAAGGTTGAAAACTTTCCCCCTAAGATCGGGAACAAGACAAGGATGCCCACTGTCACCATTGTTATTCAATATTGTATTAGAAGTTCTAGCTGGGGCAATTAGACAAGACAAAAAAATTAAAGGCGTCCAAATAGGAAAAGAGGAAGTAAAACTCTCACTGTTTGCAGATGACATGATCCTGTATTTAGAAAATCCTGAAGGATCCACAACAAAGCTACTTGAACTAATAAATGAGTTCAGCAAAGTGGCAGGATATAAGATCAACACGCAAAAATCAGTAATGTTTTTGTACACTAGTACTGAACAATCTGAGGAGGAAATCAGGAGGAAAATTCCATTTTCAATAGCAACAAAAAGACTCAAATACCTAGGAGTTAATTTAACCAAGGAAGTACAGGACCTATATGCAGAAAACTACGAAACAATGCTAAAAGAAATTTAAAAAGACCTAAACAAATGGAAAGACATTCTGTGTTCATGGATTGGAAGAATAAATATCGTGAAGATGTCAATCTTGCTGAAACTGATTTATAGATTCAATGCAATACCAATCAAAATCCCAACAGCTTACTTTACAGAATTAGAGAAGGCAATTACCAAAATCATCTGGAAGGGTAAGTGCACCCGAATAGCCTAAAGTATTCTAAAAAAGAAGAGCAATGTGGGAGGAATTTCACTGCCTGACCTTGAAATATATTACAAAGCTACAGTGGTCAAAACAGCATGGTACTGGCATAAAGATAGACATATCGATCAGTGGAATAGAATTGAGAATCCAGAAATAGACCCTCACCTATACAGTCAACTGTTTTTTGACAAACCTACCAAGCCCACGCTGATGGGAAAAAACAGTCTCTTCAACAAATGGTGTTGGGAGAACTGGATATCTATAACCAAAAGAATGAAAGAGGACCCCTATCTCACCCCCTATACAAAAATCAACTCAAAATGGATCAAAGATCTAAGTATAAAAGCCAGGACCATAAAACTACTAGAAGAAAATGTAGGGAAACATCTTCAAGACCTTGTAGTAGGTGGTAGTTTCTTGGACCTCACACCCAAAGCACGTGCAACAAAAGAAAAAGTAGATAAATGGGACCTCCTCAAAATTAAACACTTTTGCACCTCACGGGACTTTGTCAGAAGGGTGAAAAGGCAGCCACCTCAATGGGAAAAAATATTTGGAAATCACACATCTGATAAGGGTTTAATATCCAGGATATATAAAGAGATGTTACAACTCAACAATAAAAAGACAAATGACCCAATTAAAAAATGGGCCAAAGACTTGAATAGACATTTCTGCGAAGAAGAAAGACAAATGGCAAAAAAACACATGAAGAAATGCTCAACATCACTCATGATCAGGGAAATGCAAATCAAAACTACAACGAGATATCATTTCACACCTATCAGAATGACCACTATGAAAAAGACAGAGAACTACAAGTGTTGGAGAGGATGTGGAGAGATAGGAACACTTCTTCACTGTTGGTGGGAATGCAGGATGGTACAACCACTATGGAGGACGGTTTGGCAGTTCCTAAAGAAGTTGAATATAGACTTGCCATGTGACCCTGCGATACCACTACTGGGTATATACCCAGAAGAACTGAGAGCAGTGACACGAACAGACATCTGCACACCGATGTTCATAGCCACATTATTCACCATTGCCAAAAGCTGGAAACAACCCAGGTGTCCATCAACAGATGAATGGATAAACAAATTGTGGTCTATTCACATGATGGAATATTATGCAGCTGTAAGAAGAAATGAAGTCATAAAGCATATGGCAACATGGATGAACCTGGAGGACATTATATTGAGTGAAGCAAGCCAGACACAAAAGGACAAATACCGTATGAATGCATTACTGTGAACCAAATATATTGTGTAATATATTGTTTGATTAAAAAAAAAAAATTTTACATGTATCCATTACATTTAATTGAGAAATGTAAAAAAAAAAAAAGAGAAATAGGGACTTGAGACCAAGGACAGGGCCTTCCCCAGTGGTGACCTTCAGTTTCCTCAAGATGCAGCATCTGAGATGTATTCCTGCATCCCCATGAGCTTATTATTAAAACAAGAAGATATGCTATGCTCAGGGATAATAAATCTACTGTAATAACATTAAAAAAAACGTTGGGGTGGAGGGGAGCAGTGAAACAAAAACTGTAGATTGCTGACAGCCTTTGAAGCTGGGTGATGGGTACGTGGAGGTTTGTTGTCCTTTCTCTCTGCTTTTGTACATGCATGAAAGTTCCCATAGCAAAGTTAAAAAACTAATAAACGTGCTCCCTATGGGGTGGTGGAAAGAACACTAACTCAGGAGTCCCAATCCCACTCCTGAGGGGCTTCCAGAGCCTCAGTTTTCAAGTCTGCAATATGGGGCTGAAGTCCCTGCTCCACTCCCACCCAAAGTCACTATGGAATCAGACCTATGTTGGTCCCCCCAGCAGCCCCGTGTGGTACGGAGGGGCCTCCTTTTCTCCCTATTTGACAGGTAAGGAAGGTTCAGAGAGATTAAGAGGGTGCTCCAGGGCAGAGGGAGACTCACAGCCAGACCTCTGGCTTCTTGGGTTACTCCTTCCCATCGCCATGCCCACCCCCACCTCAGCCCCCAGCCCTGGGCGCCTCACGCACCAGCCGGAAGGAGCGCAGTACGGACAGCCCCTGGACGTTGGCCAGGCCCAGCTCCACCAGGCTGAGGGTGACGATGAAGCTGTCAAAGATGTTCCAGCCCTGCTGGAAATACTCGTAAGGGTCCATGGCTATCAGCTTCAGCACCATCTCGGCCGTGAAGATGCCTGTGAAGACCTGCAGGGCGGGGTGGGGGTCCCCGTCACGGAGCCTCAGGAGAGCACAGGGCCTTGGGAGTCCCCTGCTCCATGCCCACCTCCTGGCAGAGCCTGCGCAGATCAAGGGGAAGGAGTCCAGAGCCCTGAAAGGGGCACGACTGCCACATGCGTGCGCGCGTGTGTGTGTGTAAAATGGCCATGCCGCAGGGTAAGAGGTAGATACATCCCAGAGACCTGGACCCATCAATTTCTGGCTTTGTGGCCATGGGCAAGTCACAGCTTCTTGGGGCTTTGACCCAAACAAAATAGTCAACATTCATAGAGCATTTTGTGTTTACAGCATGACTTGCTGGTACCCCAGCGTCTATGAGCTAGGAAGGCTTGCCATGCGCATTTCAGAGTTGAGAGATGGAGGCTCGGTCAGGGTAAGTGGTCAGCTCCAGGCCACTCTGCCCAAACCCAGTTCTTGGGATGCTCAGAACAGTCTCTAGTCTCTATACCCTACACCTCTCTACTCTGGTGGTCAGGGGGTCCCAGGACCCCAGAAATCTTCATGGACCTGGAGGTCTAGGGGACGCCAAAAGGGGACAAAGTCCAGGATCAATGAAGGACACCAAAGCTGCCCCCAAACCCGGACACAGCAGAGGGCTGCACAGTCCCTGAAAGCCTCTGGGGCACAGCACCCCCTCCTGTGGTCACCAGCTGCCCTGGGTCCACAGCTTGCCTGGGCACATGCTGAGCCCCTCCCAGGAGCTGTCTCTGGCCATGGCAGGTGCCCAGACGGCAGCACAGTGTGGGCCGGGGGTGGGTGAGCCAGCCCCATCACGCACACCCCAGCAGCTGTGCCGCTGAGCCCAGAGCACGTCCTTGCACCGCCAGCCTGGCCTGGCCATGGCTGCCTTGGCACCTCCGTGGGGATAGAGGCATCTGCCTCTCAGGCTGGGGGGTTCAGGGTCTGCGTCTGATTCCAGGATCACCCACCAGCCCCCGTCCTGCCTCACCCCTGGGGTTGGGGGAGCATCTTGCCCATTTGCCATCCTGGAAAAATTGCAGAGGGAATGGGAAAGGGTGGGGTAGGGCTGGAGAAGGCAGCTTTTTCCCTTTGTCAGGCTCTCCCACAGGCTGGCAACGAGGTGATAATGCTCCTAATGGGCAAGGATAAGCAGGTGGATCAGTGAGTGTCAACAATAGTGGAGCAGGGATGGGCCTGAGAGGGGAGCCTGCCTGGCCATGCCACAAAAAATGGGAGCAAGCAGGGGAGTGAGGGGTGGGGGACTCTTCCCAGGGGCCTCCTGGGAGCCCATGGCTAGATACCCCCCACTTCCAGGTCCCCTAGTCCCTTTCAGGACCATGACAATCTCTGCAAGTGGGGAGTCTCATCAGCCAGCAGCCCTTGCCTCCAGGGCATGGATGGCCTGGGCCCTGGACCCCCAAGGAGTCCTGACCTTGGGAAGCCCAGTACCCCATACCCATTCTTCCTGTCCCCATATACCCTGAAACCCAAATTCCACATCCTATAGGTGGCCCCAGGTATCTTCCTAGTGCATCAATTCACGGCCCCCATCAGCTGGGCAGGTAGCGCCAGGCTGTCCCCATATGCCCCCATAGTGGCCCCTGCCCAGACAACCCTCTCCGCTGGTGGCCCCCTTCCCGGCCTGGCCTGCGCGGCCACCCTCTCCCCTCGTCCCCCTACCAGGTTGCCCACGCTGAGCACGTTGTCAAAGTGCTCCGTCATGGGGTAATGCTCCATGGCCATGAAGAGCGTGTTGAGCACGATGCAGATGGTGATGCCCAGGTCCACGAAGGGGTCCATGACGATCAGGTGCACGATGTTCTTGAACTTCACCCAGGGGGTGCAGCAGTTCCATATGAGCACTTTGTGGGCGCACTTGTACCACCATGGCGGGCACTTCTGGTGGGCCTCTTCCAGCTCTGGGAGTGGGGTCGTAGCCAGTACCTGATGAGGGTGCCCCGCCCTCTCACGGGGCTTGAACTTGAGGCTACTTTCCAAGCCCCGCCCACTGACCCTCCGCTCAAAGCCCCCCTCCCCCAGAGGGACCTGCCAGCCCCGCCTCTCAATGTGGGCCTCCTGAAGCCCCGCCCCTATAACGGTACCCCTGTAGCCCCACCCTCGAAGCTCCGCCCCTCGAAGCTCCACCCCCAAAAGCTCCACCCCCTTGGCGGCGCCTCTCCAAGCCCCGCCTCTCCGTGCTCCACTTCAAGCCCCACCTTCTTGGCCCTGAAAGGCCCCACCTGCCCCTCAGTGAACCCTGGCCAGCCCTCCCCCCGGGGACTTGGCCCAGGGCCCCGCTGCAGCCGGGTGAGACGTCCTGGTCTCAGGCCGGGCCCCAGGAGAGGTGGGAGAGGGAGGCCGCTGCAGGGGGTGGGGTCCCCAGTCCACCTGCTTCAGGTCAGCTCCACCCGGGAGCAGACCGAGGTCCCACACCTAAGGGGTTTCCTTTCCCACTGCTCAGGCCAGCCCCTTCAGATTGCCCCAGAGTGGCTTTCTAGAAACACCCCCTGTTCTTGCCACTCCCAGCCCCGAAGCCCTAGGGGCTCCATAAGGCCCCCGGGGGAGGGGAGGGGGTAGGAAGCCCCTCCTTGGCCTGGCCTTCCAGGCCCTCACCCCTGGGGGAGACGCATGCGTGATCTCATCTAATATGGCAGCAGACTGAGGTGGTGGGTGCTATTGGGGCCTCCCATTTCATAGATGAGGAAAGGGGACTGGAATGGGTCCTCCATGGAGGCCCAGGGCTGGCGCATGACTGGAGCACCCCAGGGGGCCAGCTGACTCCCCCCAACTCCCCCGTGTCCCCTTCCCCCAGGAAGTAGCACACCTCTCTCAAGGCTGCAGCTGGATTCTAGTCCACTGCAGGTGCCCTAAACAATGTCTGAGGCCCGACACTTCCTGGACCAGTCCCAGGAGGGACAGGCTTGAGTGGCTTCCCTGGGGCCTTCCCTAGCAGGGCACACAGACAGATGGACACCTGGAAGCCTGTCATAAAATACAAGGTAAGGGGCCCTTGCGAGATGTGCACAGAGTCCTTAGGGTCCCAACTTCTTCTTGGTACAAGGCAAGCTGGCCAGGACAGGGGACCTTATCTCTTCTGGCAGATCCATCCCTCCCTTTCTTCCTTCTCTCTTCCCTCCCTTCTTTCTTTCTTTCCTCCCTTCCTTCCTTGCTCTCTTCCTCCCTCCCTCCCTTCCTTTTTTCTTCCTTTCCTCCCTCCCTCCCTCCCTTTTCCTTCATTCCTTCCCTCTTCCTGCCCTTCTTTCTTCCTTTTCTCCCTCCCTTCCTCCCTCCCTCCCTCCCTCTTCCTTCCTTCCCTCCCTCCCTCCCTCCCTCCTTTCTTCTTTCCTTTCTTTCCTCCCTCCCTTGCATCCATCCATACTCCCATCTGCCTCTTTCCATTCACTAATCTCTCAGCCCATCCATCCACCCCCGCACTCACCCCTCTGTGGGTCTCTACACCCCATCTCATTTTCTCACCCTGATTCCCCTCCTATGGCAGCGGGAGAAGGGGGTGACAGTTGGGGGGAGTCTGTGGCTCCAGCTGGGCAGAACTTGACCTTTCACCATTAACTCTTACCCAGAGGACACTTGAGGAGCAGGATCTCCGGTTTCCGGAACGTTGGGCCTTCCTGATTAGTATTATTAGCCCTGTCCTTCCCCATTGCCTTGGCAGCCCCCAAGGCCCTCCCGGAAGCCCCCAGTCCCCACAGCGGCTGGACCTTGCAGCCAGAACTGGGCCAGGTTAAGCCAAGACTATATTTATCACGGCCCTTTCTTCGATGCCAATATTAAGTTACTGTCATCCTGAAGCTGGGCCCGGCCAGCCCTGCCCCACCCCTTAGGAGCCCGAGCGGCCTGGAGGGGCAGGACTGGCACAGCAGGGTGGGTGTGGGGATGCAGGCACGCACCTTCCATGGCATCCGAGATGGCACTTTCAGCGCTGCAGCTCTGCCGTGGGGGCCCCTTCTCCCCCGCCGCTGTGCCCAGGCTGCCGTTGCAGTCTCTGCCATGGGCAGGGTCCCCGTCTGCCTCCCCACCTTCCAGAGCCTGGGCAGCCTTGGCCTGCAGATCAGCGGGAGTGATGGTTATGAGGCCAGCTCTGAGTCAGGGGGATGGACAAATTGACTCTCAGAGCTTCTTCTGAGTCCTTTAGGTGGTGGCCCCTCTTCTTAGCCTGTGCTGAGCCTAGTGGGGTGGGGCAGAGGCCCAATTTTGGTGGTGGTGGGGTGACAAGGAAGGGACCAAAGTGACTGAGGTGACCCTCAGTCTCCTGCAGTTAGTGGGATGATGAGAAAATGGTCAATGCCCCTTTGGAACCCAGCCTTTCCCTCAGCACGGACCCATATGCTGCCCAGCAGACTCACAAAACTATAGGTATTTGTGCTGGAAGGATACTCGAAGTTTGACTCTTCTGGGTTCCTTGTTACAGATAGGGAAGCTGAGGCACAGAGCAGAGAAACACTCTTTCAACTGCACAGAAGCCCCGAGCCTGGGGCTTGCCTTTCCCCTGCCTCGTAGCCCTTGCTGCCCTGCCCCTCCCTCCCTCCCAGCCGCCTGGGAGAGGCTGAGGGGCAGGGAGATCCCCGGGTCCTCGGCCTCCTCCCCTTGAGTCCAGACCTTCTCCTGCTCCTCCTGGTGCTTTTTGAACTTCTCGAGCATCTGCTGAAACTCCTCCTCTTTCTCCTGGTCCTCGGCCAGCGTGGCCTCATTCTGCTCGGCGTACGCCATGGCCACCACCGCCAGTATCAGATTGATGAGGTAGAAGGAGCCCAGGAAGATGATGACCACGAAGAAGATCATGTAGGTCTTGCCAGCCGCTCGCAGGGTCTGGGGGTGGGGGCAGGGGGAGGGAGCGTGATGTGGCACCCCCCCACTCCCCTACCCCCACTGCCCAGGTGGGCAAGCACAGCGGGCCCTTTGCAGATCCTGGGGCGCTGAGGACCTTTGAAGCAGGGTGCGGCCACCCTTGACACACTGGGCCACAGTCCACAGACCCCGACTTTCCTGTCTCCTGGATCAGAGAGCCCTGAGATACCAGCCAGGCACCCCCAGGTCAGAGAGTTGGGATAGAAAAGTGTGAACATGGGCTCTGGGTCAGCGCCCTCCTAGCTCTGCCATGGTGCTGGCGCCTATGAGTCCCCCTTGCTGTTCTGTTACCATGGTGCACGCTAGAAGCATCGCCAGGGACCAGAAGGTCCTGTTGCCCCGGGCTGCCCCGCCTGCTCCGCAGGCAGCAGAAGCTAAGTGAATGTGTATGGACAGACTTGCTTTCTCCGGTGCCCTCCTGGTTACTGTGTGGCCTGGGGCTCCTGGGCTATGGCCTGCACCAGCTCTTAAGGCAAAACTGGGGAAGGATCTGGGCAGGTGGCCAGTATCAGGGGGGCCCACGGACGGGCCCCGTGGAAGAGGAGGTCCCTGCCGGGGGCTTGGCCTTCCTGGGGCAGGCCCCAAGGGGGCTGCAGGGGCTGAGGGTGGGGGGGGGCGGCTGTACCAGTTGGAAGAGGTTCTCCCAGTAGTCCTGGGTCATGAGGCGGAAGAGGGCCAGAAAGGCCCAGCTGAAGGTGTCGTAGCTGGTGTAGCCGTAGTTGGGGTTCCGCCCAGTCTTGATGCACTCGTAGCCCTCGGGACAATGCCTGGAGATAGGATGGGGGGGGGGTTAGGGAGGGAGGGGCGCTCCAGCTGGGGGACAGAGATGGGAGGCCCCAAGGGAACAACTCCCTCAGTCATGCCTGTGCCCCCCAAAACAGGGCAGTGTTCCATCCATGCCCATGGGTTTTCCCTTACACTCCCATCCACCCCAGGTCCTTGTCCCTAGTCAGCCCCTTTCTTCCCAGGGCCCTGGGGCTCCTTTTTCCTGCCCCTGCAGCACTCACCCAGCGTCACTGCTGTTTCCACAAAGCAGGGCATCGTTGGCGCCCTCCAGGAAATAGAAGTTCCCTTGGGGAGTCAGAGGCCACAAGGAGGCATGTCACCCACATGTACACACCATGGGCACATGCACCTCCTGCTCCAGACACCAGGGGGAGGGGTGGGTGCCCCTTCCCCCTCACCGGGGGCAGCCCCCAGCTGGCCTCTGGGTCGGTCCACGGCAGGGAGCTCAGCCGTGATGGTGTCAACTCTGTGCTTGCCGTGGGACGTTAGGGAGCAGCCGGGGCCCAGCGGGAGAGGGGAGGAAGGCACGCATGTGTGCGTGGTGCTGCGGGTGACCTGCGTGGGATGCCTGGCCGAGGGTCAGCAGGGGCCGGGACCCAGGGAGTGAGGTTGAGGAAGGGGCGCCTTTTTCTAGGTGGCAGGAAGGCATGGCGTGGCCCCAGAGTGGCCGTGTGAGGACGCGCGTGTGCCTGTGAACTCGGGTGTGTGGACATGATGGGTGGTTGCGAGCGTAGATTGCGATGAAGGAGCACAGAGAGTGCGTAGGTTAGGGACGAGGGCTTAGAGACCGTCACTTTTTAGAGTGAGTGCCTTAGGATTTTCCGAGGGGTTCGGCATTTGTCGTCATGCTAACCCTTTGAGGACGGGGTTGCTCTCTGCAGGGAGGTCAGGTGACTTGCCAGAGGTTACACAGCTGGTGAGGGCTGGCTGTAAGCCCAGGTCCTCTGACTCGCGGTCCAGCTGGCCATGCTCTTTGTCTCACAAGAGGCTGAGGAGGGGGCAGCCCTGGAGCCCGCTTGCTCCCCCCACCGCCCTCCATTTTTACCTTCGTCATGGATGTAGGCATCCCAGTCGAAGGTGAGGTTGCTGACCCAGCTCTCATGGGTGTTTGACGTGTCGTTGTCGTACCACGTGTCGTTGCCGTACCACGTGTCGTTGCCGTACCACGTGGTGTTGGTGTCGTTGAAGGGCGGGGGCCAGCGCACACACTTCTGCCGCAGGTTTCCCATGAAGAGCTGCAGGCCCACCAGGGCGAAGACGCTCAGGCAGAAGACGGTGAGGATCATCACGTCCGACAGCTTTTTCACTGACTGGATCAGGGCCCCCACGATCGTCTTCAGTCCTGACCGGAGACAGGGCAAAAGGATTGGGGGGCCTTTGCCTACTCCATCTCCTTCAAGGCTCGACTTACTAGGCACTGCTTCCTGGAAGCCTGTCCAGATTAGCCCCCACCTTTTTCTGATTGCATCCTCAACCTGGAGCCTTCAAATGACCTCAGAATCCCAACCACTAGAAGGATGGACTATCAAGATTTGATGGGTTGTTGCCTGGTCTGTAGAGCTCCACCCTCCACCAAGGCACACAGAGGAGCTTAGTAAATGTCACTAGGCCAGCACTCCCAACCTGTGTTCCACAGAATGCTAAGAAAGTCTACACTTTCTATTCTGTTCTTGGACAATCATTATATAGGTTACCCTACTAAAGGCTCTGAAAAGTCCTGCAGAAACAAACAAAAACTGTTTAACTTTGTTCGACACCACATCTTATTTGACCACAGAGCCCTTTTCTTTTAATACCTTTTAACACTTGAGGAACAGCAAGGTTCACTCTAAGAAGCTCTAGAACAGCCTTGAGATATCTTTGGATTCTGCCTCTTTGGACAAACAAGGCTTAAACAATTCTTAAGGAATTCCAGGGAGAGTCACATCCTCTACGGAAGAGCCAGAACTACTCCCTTTAGGGCTAATCGTAGTGTCCATTGCATCAATATAGTTCATTTCCCTTTCTATCCTGAGATGGAAAACAGATGCACAGCAGCCTCTTTAGAAAACCCTCCTGGCCCGAAGGATCCTGGAAGCCTGGTGTGGCCTGGCTGTGTGGCTCACAAGCCATGTGGCCTCCTGTAAGCTCTTCACCTTTAGAGTCGTGCCTTTCTCAGCTGCAAGTTGAGGGCTTGGGACTAGAAGAGACCTCAGGTACTTTCGAGCATTAAGATCAAACAATACCCCCTGCTCCCAGAGCCTGTTCTCCATCTCTTTTCATATTGTCTTTCTCTCCATTGACTGCGCCAGCTCCGATTTCTCCACGTGCTTTTTTTTTTTTTTCCCTCTCAGGAGGTACCGGGGATTGAACATGGGAAACAGGCACTAGACCACTGGGCTCCATCCACTCCCCAGTGAGAGTTGAGTTTTTTGTTTGTTTGTGTTTTTCTTTTTAGGAGGTGCTGAGGATGGAACCCAGGACCTTGTATGTGAGAAGGAGGCGCTCAAGCCCTCGAGCTGCAGGCATTCTCCCCCACATGCTCTTTTTGGTTCTATTTATTTCGGGTTTCTTGCTGCGCTACTTTGGAATTGCCCTGGCTCCATTGCTCCGCGGCTGTGTGGTGTGTCCCTGAGTGAGCCCTGACGGCTGGGACTCTCCGTCACTGACTCCCTTCGCGTATCTCTCTCCAGTGGAGGGTGCTGCCCTGCCCAGTTGGCTTAGTTTATTTAACACACACTTAGTGTCACAGGCTGGGTGCCGGGCGCTGCTTAAGCTCCTTAAAGACGTGAAGACATGGGGGGCGGCTGTGGCTCAATCAGTAGGGCTCCCGTTTACCATGTGGGAGGCCCTGGGTTCGGTTCCCGGGGCCTCCTGGTGAAGGCAGGCCCGCCCGCATGGCGTGGTTAGCTGACCTGGCGAGCACAAGCAGCAAGGGGGGGATAAATGAATAAATAAATAAAATCTTAAAAAAAAAAAAAAAAGATGTGAAGACGTTGGTTCTCGTGGCAGCCTACTAAAGTGGGTGCTCCCATCGCCCGCCTTTCCCAGCCAGAGAACAGAGGCACAGGCAGGCCAGACCGCAGTTCAGAGGTGCAAAGGGAAAGGCTCCAAGCGTCTGTGCTTTGCCCACCTTCCTGTGCTGCTCATCTTCCCACCTGGGGCCCCTTCGCCCCTCTGGCCATGGGGGTGCCCCAGTGTCTGGGCTTCACAGTGAGCCCTACGTGCACACAGTCAGGAGCGCTGTGACCCCGGGACGCTCCCGGAACCTAAGCGTCGGTTGTCGGCTGTGCGTAGGGGGTGGGGTGTTGGCCCAGGCTGAGGGTCCCTGCACCTCCCCAGTACCTGGGATGACCGTGATGGTTTTCAGGGCCCGCAGCACCCGGAAGGTCCTCAGGGCTGAGATGTTGCCCAAGTCCACAAACTCTGTCAGGTACCTGGGTGGGGATTGGAGTGGGGGCTGTGTCAGAGCAGGGGGTGGGTAGTAGGGCAGAAACCAGGGCATCTCCAGGCCCAGTGCAAGGATTCCCAAGGAGTCCTTGTAGCTGGGGCGACCACAGGGTGCTGGGGGGCCTTCCACCCCCTAAGTTTCCTGTTGGGGCCTGAGAGTTGGGAAGGACTGTGCAGGAGCTGGGCAATGGGGGTGGCCAGGATAGCCGGCTCTCCCAGCAGGCGAGGGCCTCGGAGGCTGTGGCCTGGGCTGTTACACGCAGAGGGGCTGTCAGGAGAGCCTCTGAACCAGATCCCAGGAGTGGCAGCTCCGGGAGCAGTGTGGCTCACCACCTGCACCACTGACCGGGGGTCAGCCCAGCTGCCTTCTCTGAGGCCTGGCCCCCTCCCTCACCACCCCTCCCCCAGCTTCAGGAGGCCCTGGGGCCCTGCTCACGCCATCATGATGACGCTGAAGTCCAGCCAGTTCCAGGGGTCCCGGAGGAATGTGAAGTCGTCGATGCAGAAGCCTCGGGCCAGCATCTTGATGAGGGACTCGAAGGTGTAGATGCCTGTGAAGGTGTACCTGTTGGGGAGAGGCCGTCCAGGGCCAGGCAGGTCACACCCGGGCAGGGTGCCGGGGGGCCGGCAGGGTATCTCCCAGGGGGGAGGGTCACAGAACTGCAACGTGCCACCTGGGGCACTGAGGGCAGTGGTGGGGCTGACAGCGAGCAGTGCGTCTCCCTGGAAGATGCGGGACATCCCGGGGCGTGGGGAGACTTACTCCACATCCTTGGACCAGGGAGGTGGGTCGCTCATAGTCATGAACACACAGTTGGTCAAGATGGTGATCATGATGAACATGCTGAATAGCGTTGGGGCGAGGGTCAAGGAAAGTGAGGGAGCAGGTGGGAAGGGGAGGCAGACAGAGGGTCTCCTCGCCCAGAGCACCCCGCTTTGCCCATCCCTGCCCCCCTCCACCCCACACATGCCCCACCAGGGCAGGATATGAGTGGATGAGCACCTTGATGGCGCCGCGCCTGATGATGCTGAAGGGACTCAGCAGGTAGAGAGCAGGCGTGGCCGAGAAGCGGAAGATGCCCTTGCCCTTGTTGAGCACGATGAAGGTCTGAGGCAAGGAGAGAGCCTGTGAGGCCTAGGGACAGACAGGCAGCTGGGCGACAGACAGACAGAGGGAACCCTCCCGGCCTGGACCTTCTTGTCGCTGTAGTAGGGGTCCAGGTCCTCCAGGGGGATGCCGATGACCTCCGGCGGGGGGTCCCCGTAGATGAGGGGCAGGCTCTTGCCAGCCTCCAGGTCGCTACGGGGCTTCTGTTCGGCCTCTTCGATCTCCATCTGCTTGTTCCGCAGCTGCTGGGCCTCCTTCTCCACTGCCCGCCGTTCTATGGCTGCCAGGGACTCCCGGGTGAAGGGGCGCAGGCACTCGGGGCCCAGAGGCACCAGGGAGGGTAGAGATGGACGGGCCATCCTTGCATCCTGGGCTCAGGGGCCAGGAGGGCGGCGGGCAGCCTGGGCAATGGCGGCGTGCAGCCCCCGGGGGGCTGGGCAGCCCCCCCGCCCTGGGCCTGCTGTCCGCTCCTCACCTCCTGCCTGGCCAGGGGCGGGCCGGGGAGGTCGGCACACAGGCCCTGCCTGGATTCTGAGATGTGCCTGCAAGGCCCGGTGGCTGCTGCTGCTGCTGCTGCAGGGGGCTGGACTCAGGAGCATCCCCCGTGCCCTACACTGCACTTCCCCCAGCAATGGGGTCTGCTGCCCTCAGGGCTGACAGCAAACCTGACCGGCAGCTAGATCCTCTTCGGTCTTAGGGACTTGGGGCCAACGCCCCAGCACCCTCCACCGCCTCCTGGGCCCAAACTCTGGGCACTGTGTGGCTTCAGCCTGTGGGGGTAGAGAAAGAATAACATCTGGCTATGCCCGCATGATCCCCACATGCAGTGGGATGGAAGGGAGTCAGGGGTGAACTGTGGGGGCAGGCCCAGAGAGATGGGCCAGCGTGAGGGGCTGGTGGGATCAGACTAAGGCAGGAGCAGCAAATGGATTTCATCTTGAGGGCCGACTTGGATCAACTGATACTGGCTACTGGAGTTGGGGGTGGAGCTGACTCAGTGGGAGACACTGCTGTGATTGATTAGTGATGCCTGTCAGGGGCACAGGAGGGAAGAATGTGGCACATCTGCCTGTATGTGTCATCTCTGGCCTGGAGGGAAGGGAGAAGGAAGATGTGGGGGTTTGGGGTCCCCTTTCCTGAGCTTTGGGGAAGATTGGTTGAACTGGAGAGGGAAGGAGCCCACAGATGCACTGAACATCTTCCCTGCGCAGGGACCTGAGGGACCTAACCCACTGGGCAGGTGGGGAAGCTGGAGCAGGAAGATGTTTGGGGGGGGCTGCACTAGGGGAGCCTCCAGAGGCTGACATGGAAGGGGAGAACACATGAGAAGGATCACAGGGACGAGGAGATGGACAGTTCCAAAGCAGGTGTAGGTTGAGAGCTCCCAGGCACCATTTTTGGCTAGTGGTCCCTGTGTGAACTGGAGGGGGGCAAACGGGACCCACCAGGAGCCTTTGAGGCCTGTGTGGGCATGCGTCTCCTGGGCCAGCCCCTCAGCCTCTCCTGGCCCCTCTTCCCTTCTGCCCAGCCCTCCTGAGCCTGTTCTCTGTGGCCGGGAGGTGGTGGGTCCCACTGGTGGCAAACAGCCCTCGGGGGGAATGACCCGCAGGAGCAGGGAGACCCCTGGAGCCCAGTCATTCCAGCTACCACCAGTTCCACATGGAGCCACCCCTCCACCACAGGGACCCCTGAGCTGCACTTGGGGGGCAGCCCTCTCACAGGGGGCGCAGATGCCCACAGCAGTGCCTCTGCCCCAGCCAGCGCCGGCTCTTCCTCAGGTTTGGTCAACGGGTGGGAAGGGTGCCGGGGAGAGGCAAGAGCACGGGGCAAGCCGGCCACGCCCACCCACGCTGGCTCCCCAGCTGCTCCCTATCATCACCCGAGGCACGAGGGGTGTTTCCCTGGGATGACTCTGCTCATTCCTGCCCACCCTGTCCCTCAGCTGCTCGTTGGCCCCATCGTGTGCGTGGGAGTGCACACACACGCGTGTGCACACACATTTGCCCAGCCTGAACCCTCTCCTCCATGGCCCTGTCGTACACCTTGCCACCTTTGTCCCCATCACCGACCCCACACACACATGCCCATCCTTGGCCCTCCAGCTCTTTGTCCCAAGTGGAAGACACTGCCCTGCAAGATGGCCTTGGAGGGACCCCATGGCCACCCACCCAGTTCACAACTTTTGCTTGTAAACAACCCTTAATTCTGCCCACTCTCCCCATGGCAGTTTGATGTTGATATTATTTATGATAAAAGACATATTCTGTTGTATACTGGTATGTTCCTCTGGGTGTTGTATCCCTTTGATTGTATTAAATCCAGAGGTTTCTCTTTTATTTTATTAAATCAAGATTAGGGCTTTGATTCAACTGTGTCATTAGGGCATGATGGGCTGATAAAACAGACTCTCACATGGAAATAGACACACAAGAGAAGAACACAGGGTTAGAGACAGCTCCGTAGACACGGCAGAGGCTCGGGGAAGAGAGATGAGCCTGATAGTCTACAGCTGACCTTGTGACTAGAACAGAGCAGCTGAGCCTGGAAAGAAACGAGCCCCAGGAAGAGAGACCTTATGCCAGCCGACACCTGAGATTGGAAGAAGCTGGGAGGGACCACAGTGCCTTAGGAGGAAGAGGGCAGGCTGAACCCTCGCAGACGTCGCCCGCCATCTTGCATCTACACGTGGCACCCCTTTTGACTGACTAATAACACTCCTCTTCACAAGAACCTGAGAGGGACTCCAAAAACCAGAGACGTGTGGTCCGGCTCCACCCCCGCACTCCTTGGAAACTCCTCTCACCTGAGCCATCGATGGGCAGACCTGGTGGTTTCTTCTCAGCTGACCTTCCTGGCCTTGTCTCCAGCCCTCTCCGCCTCTGGCACTCTCCTTCCGTCCCTGCGGATTCTCTGCCCTGTCCCTTGACAATGCCGATCCATGGAGCCTGCTTTGCAGCCCAGTTTTCACAGCGTGCGCCCGCCCTCTTCTTGCCCAGCCTTGGCTTTTGCCACGGGAACCACCACCCACCTCCTTTCTGTGGTCTGTATGGTGCTGCCACATCTGTCCACACTTCCCCAATGGCCCACATGGGCCCAGTGAGGGCTCCCTTTTATGTGCAGCCCCAGCCCTCAGGGCTCTCCCGGCAATGAATTCCCTCCTAGTGTGATGTATCTGTTGGTTTGTCTTCCCCACCTGACCCCCCACAGGCCCTTTCAGTGGGGTCACCACTGAATCCAGTGCCTGGCACGTTGGCACATGTCTTTTCAAAGACTGTCCATGGCTCCCAGACCTCTACCCTGGCCAGGGCTGCCCCTGAGCTCCAGACCCACAGATTGCACAGCCATCGGCAGCTCCCGCTGCTCCCCAGCAGGCCCCCGGCCTCAATTCCTCTCCTCCTGCCCTCCTCACCCACCCTGAAGCCACTTCGCCTCTAGACTTCTTGGGGTATGAGGGACTAGATGTCCTCACTGGCTGGGCCAATGCCTCTGGTCAGATCCCCAGTCCTGCCAACCCTCCATCCTCTGTGGCCAGTGCTGCTTTCATTCAGCCTCACCTGCTCTATTCAAATAACCTCCAACCTGCCTCCCTGCCTCCTCCCTGGCTCCCCTCCCAATCACCCTCTACATTTCTAAAACCACAAATCTGATCAGATCCTTCACTGGCTCCCCACAGCTTAATTGTAAGCCCAGACTCCTCTGCATGGCTCCCAAGGCTGTCCAAGATCCTGTCCCTATATTGTCACCACCACTTTCCGCCATGCACCCATCTCTGGCCATGCTATCCTCATTTTCACAAATGGGCCCAGCTGTTTCCCACCCCGTGCGTTACTCGTGGCCTGCATGTCTCCTGGAGCACTCCTCCTCTTCATATCCCTGGAGAGCTTCAATTTGTCCTTCTAAGCTCAACCTGCCCAAGAACCACCTCTTCCAGGAAGCCCTCCCTGGGCACCCTGGACAAGTGGTCAGCCCTTCCTTTGTGTCACCCATGTGCCTAGTACTCAAAAGAAGTTTACTGACTAAATGAACTAGTGGAATACTCCACCCCAGCTCCTTTCTCCTTTAAGTGCACCCCAAACCTAAATCATAACCCAAAGCCCTGTCACCTCTGATATAATGACTACAAACACTCCCCTGTCCCCTGTGCTGCTATAATCCTTGGACTTCTTCATACCTTCAGTACTTTGACCCTGGACGTCCTCCCTCACTGTCAGACTCCTTCTGACTTCACTTCCCTTCTTGTCTAGACTAATTTACGGGGTCCATCATTTTAATTCTGCCCTTGCAAACACCCTCACCTTCTGGCCTTCTGTGTCCTTCCGTCACACTGCTGGGAACCCCCAACCCCCATGTCCTCAACTCCGCTTTTACCGATCTGGCACCTGAGCAGCTGCATGTTGCTAGAGACAAGACACAGCCTGGCTGGCTTCACGTCGAGTTTGTGGTTACAGACTCCAGGTTTGTAATCCTGCCCAGTAAGTGTGGCTGTCTCTGGCAGGCTTACTTTTCCACCTTTTGAGAACAACTATTTCATGTTTTCTCTATTCTCCTCAATACCGCTGCCGCCTCCTCCCCATGATACTCCCAGCTGATGACCTTGCCTCATCCTTCATTGAGAAAGTATGGGCCATCAGGCACTTCCAAATCTACAGAATTTTCTCCACTGCCCTCACCTACTTCTCTCATTTTGTTATAATGTAATCATCATCATCATCATCATCATCAAGGCCTTCCACTTGGGCCTAGGACCCCAACCCCTCTTGCCTTTCTAAGGAGTTCACTCCTTAGCTAACGTCTCTACCAAGCTATGAGCAGGCTCCAGCATCTCCTATCTTTAAAATAGTGCCAGCGACGACAAAACTACCTTCCTGGCCTCATACGTCCCATCATCCATCGCCCTATTTTTCTGTTCCTGTTCATGGACATGCTTCTTGGCAAGTGTCTACACCAGCTGTCTCTACTTCCTTACCTTTTGTTCACTCTTCAACCCATTCCAACCTGGCCTCTGTTCCCCAACTCAACTGAGACGGTTTTGTCAAGTCACTAACACCCTCTTTCCTGCCAAGCCCAATGAACGCATTTCCATCTTCACCTCGCTCAACCTCTCAGAAGCATTCAACCCAGTTGGCCTCAGCGCCTTTCTGGAAAGGCTGTACTCTCTCAGTCTCCATGATATCACACTCTTTGTTTCCCTCCTACTTCTCTGGCTGCTCCTTCTCAAAGCCCTTTGCTCATCCCTTTTTCTCTACCCAATCTCTGAAGTTTCTTAGGGTTCAATCGAGTCTAGATGACATCATTTCTATGACTGTAAATAATGTCATAGGAACATGATAAACCTGCCCTTTGAACTCCAGACCAGTATATCCATCTGCCTACTGGACTACTCCATGTGGGTAGCTAACAGTTATCCCAAATCAAAGGATCTGGAATGAAATACTTGTATTCTTCCACTGTTCCACGCACGGTCTTCCCCAGGAAATGGCACCACTCACATAGTTGCTCAAGTCAAAAATCAGGGAGGAGGGATATGTACAATGGAATATTACTGACATATGCTATAACTTGGATGAACCTTGAAAACATACTAAGTGAAAGAAGCCAGACACAAAAGCATATCGCGGGAGGCGGATGTGGCTCAACTGGTTCGGCGTCCGTCTCCCATATGGAGGGACCTGGGTTCGATCCCCGGGACCTCCTGGTAAATTAAAAAAAAAAAAAAAGCATATCGCATGATTCCTTTTATACGATATATTCAGAATATGTAAATCCAGAGAGACAGATTAAAGGTTAACAGGGGATGGAGGGAGTGATTATTTAATGGGTACAGGGTGATTTTATAGAGTGATGAAAAAGTTTTGAATCTGGAAAGAGCCGGTGGTTGCAAACCATTGTGAGTACACTAAATACCACAGAATTGTACACTTTTAAAGGGTTAATTGCATATTATGTGAATTTCACTTCAATAAAAAAAGGTCGAGGTGTCTCCTTGAAGTCCCTTTTTTGCCCGCCCTCCATGTCCAGCCCATCCAAAGTTCTATTAATACCATCTCCAAAATATACCCAAGTTCCATCTTTTTCCATCTCCTCTGATGCCCGCCTCAATAATCTCTTGCAATGGCCTGTTTCCTGCTACCCGTTTTTGCCCTTGCCCCATCCAAACCAGTCCCATAAAGAAGCCAGTGACCTTTTAAAAACAAGAAACCAACCACGTTGTTTCTCCTGCTTAAACTTCTCTAAAATCTTCCTGTTGCCCTTAGAATAAAATCTAAACTTTTTATGGTGGGCTATAAGCCCTGGTGTCCAGCCCCTGTCTCCTCCCACTGGGTCTCCTAATCACTCCCCCTTTGTGCAGGCTGATCCAGTCCCACTGGCCTCCTTCCAGCTCCTGGGCCACTGGGCCTTTCCCTGCCTTTGAGCCTTTATCCAGTTCCTTGTCCCACCTGGAGCCCTTGTCCCCTTCCCTCTTCACATGGCTATCCCTTCTCCTCCCCCAGCTCTAAGCTCAAAGGTCCCCTTCTCCAAGAGGCTTTCTTCCTCCCTTGCTATCACAGTCCCCTGAATTTTCCTTCATATAATTTATCACAATTTGTAATTATTAGTTTATTTGCTTAATGTATTTGTCTATCTCCTGCACTAGATCTAGACACCCAGAGAGCAGAAATCGGGTCTGTCTAGGTCATCATGGCCAATCCCGGCACCAGGCACACAGTAGGTGCTCAGAAAGTGTTTGCTGAATGAACAAATGAATGGATGAGGCTTCAGATACAGACCTTTCAAGAGATAAAATGGTCTGATCTGTGTCATCCATCCATGCATGCATCCGTCTGTTCACATGTACCCACGGCTAGGACACAAAGACGCACCAGGCTGACGTCCCGTCTCCAGAGAGCTGGTAGTCGGGGCGGTGGGGAGGTGGACATGGGCACATGTAACGACGGCCCAAGGAGAAAGCGATGCCTGTCCTAAAAAGAGGAATTCACTGTGCTATGGGAGTTAAGGTGGATGAGCGGTTGGTTATTTCTGGGTGAGGGAGGAAAGACGGAGCTGAGATGTTGGCTCTCAAAGGATGTAGAAGTCATGAACACAGGGAAATGGGTGGGAAGGACATTCCAGGGAGAGCAATCAGCCAGAGCAAAGGCAGAGGCAGGAAATAGGGAATAACACTTGTGTTAAGTCTTTGTGGAGCACAGAAGCGGTTTAGGGCTTTGGGGGAAGGTGGACTGGGCAGCTGGGGCAGCACCTTGAACTCTGGGCCTGGGGGTCTGGATTTTATTCTGCAGCCTTGGAGAGACCCTTCCAGGGACAGTGGACCAGGGTGAGGCTGTCATGGCCAGCAGGGAGGTTCCTTCTGCCTGTCCATTGCATGTGTCTAGAATAGATTTCAGTGGGACACCAGCGGAGGAATGAAAGGGCATTTAGGATTTACAGATGGTGACTTCCTGGCAGGGACAGAAGCACCGACAATGCTCCACAGGATAGGCTCCTTGGGCTCCATCCTGGAGTAAAAGAGACCGACCTGATACCTTGAACCCTCCTTCCAACAGCCAGAGCTCAGACTCTGGCCTCTGCCCCAGCCTGTTCCCTGAGATGTAGCAGCTGAGAGGCTGGTGGGCTCCAGGCAACCTCATCCAACTGAATCAAAGACTGTTGGACTTGCACAGCCTCAAGAGATCAATGAGTCCAACTCCCTCGTTTTACAGATGGGGAAATGGAGGCCCAGAGAGGAACAGCTATTCACCCCCAATACACATGTATTCATTCAACAAACATTTTCTGAGCCTGTGCTACATGCCGGCTCTGTTCTGGTTGCCAGGACCCAGTTGCAGCAAAGTCCCTGTCCGCATGGAGTTTGCATTCCAGAGGGAGGAGGCAGACAATAAATAGGGAAGCACATAAGATAATTTTAGAGAGTGATAAATGAGCCACCGAACCAGGACGAAAGCCCAACTCCCCGGACGCCAGGCCCAGAGCCCATTTGGCAAATGAGAAGCCCCATGGGAGCCTCCGTCAACACGGAAGTTTGGGTGGAAGTGGTGAGCAGACAGGGCTGGGGGGTGAGGAAGGGTCCAGAGTCCGGGAGCCTGGCTGGGGCCAGCTGTCCACTGGCAGGGAGCCGAGGGGCAGGGCGCTGCAGGGCGAGGCGACTCTTCTTTGGAGCATGTCCAGCCCGGCATTGTCTCTCTGTGGCGCAGCCAGATCGGAACACCCAAATCCAGACAGAGTCTCACCAGTGAGGCCTCCTGGCCCTGGCCCGGGTGCCCTGCGTGTTCCCGCACCCCAAGACAGCATTCGCTCCTCAGCAGCCCCAAAGCCGTGCGGAGCTGGCCGTCAACCAGCCCCAAGTCTTCTCATAAGCTGTGCTCAGCTCAGCTCTTCCCCATCCTATAAACGGTGCGACTGATTTGTCTTTTTCAAACCCAGGTGTAGGACTTTACATCTACCTCTGTTTAATATCCCTGTGGTCATGGAATCTCTTCACGTCCCGTCTTTTGTGAAGGCCTGCCGGGACTTGATTTCCTCACTCAGTCCGAGGCGCTCCCTCACAGCTCCCCCACAGACTGTGATTCCAATTGTCCCCAATCATTGGCCAGAACTCAGGACAGACACACACCCTCCGTATGCTTCTGGAGCCCTCCCTCTTGAGACACCTATGCTTTTAGGGAGAGTCCTTCAAACCTCTGGAAGCTCACCCAGTAGCACCTGCATGGGCCTGGGGTTCCCCAACTGGCCCCGGCTGGCCCAGGATGTGGAAGACTTGCCTGGAAGATTGAAAATGGATGTGACCCACTCCTCACAGCCTTCCCTGTTCAATCTAGGGCCCATCTCCTCAGAAACAGAGATGGCGGGTAGCTTGCTGGCCCTGCTGGGGCCCAGTTACTGCCCCTCTTGCTCACCAAGGAAGCCTTTCTCCAGGAAACCACTGGCTGCCAACTGGGGTCTGGCTGTTTTGTTTCTTTGTGTATTGGGAGCAAAATGACCCAGAGCTGCCTGCGGCCCGTGGAGATGCTTCCTCAAGCTTCACCTGCAGTGGGGGACACAGAGGTGTCTCCAGACCTTGGCGCTCAGGCTTGGAGCTTTCTGGGACACTAAAACCAACCAAACCCTTTTCTTTCCTGGCCAGAGACAGCACTGGGCATCTATGTGGCCTAATTCCCAAATTCCTGCATTCCTTCTGTGGCCCAGGAGTGAAGAATCGATCCCACATCCCTTGACTGTAAGTGCCAGGTCACAGCCCTTTCTCTGCTGGCCGGGCTGGGGGTGGGGAGGGGTGGCTGTGTTGTTTCTCTGCCAGGGTTTCGGGCATGGAGAGAAGGGAGCACAGCCCCAGCTTGGCAGCCGGGGGCCTGGAGGTAGTCCCCTCCTGGCCTAACACTCTCTGCAGAGGAAATCTGCAACAAGTACTCTTGGAGGGCGGCCTGGAGCTGGGAGCCTAGAGTGGAAACACCAACCCCGAGGGACCTAGAGGGTTCCAGAAACTGACTGGGGTCACATGGGGTGGGCTGATGCTGACTGCCTTTTCCACGTGGGGCTAATTGGGTCAGGACCAGCCCCTCTCTCTTTTTAGGCACCATTTCAATTGGTCTTCCCAAGGGGTGAGGGCAATGTGGTGGCCACACTTATTTTGCACTTGCTGTAAGCCCAAGGCTGGCTTCCTGGTCAGGATATAGTCATGGGCGGCCCCTCCCCCCATGATCACCCCCATTCCCAGCCAGACCCCAAAGCTTCTCCAAGAACATAGATTCATTTTCCCGCATCCATCTCCCTCCTCTGCACAGAGCACTTCTGTTGGCTCAGGGCCTGCTGAAATCCAAATCCATCAAATGGGCTGTTTTTGGGATTTGTGCACGAGCCTCCTCCTTCCCCAGCTCTTTTGTCTTTTCTCAAAACCTTTTCTCTCTGGGAGCAAGTGCCTGAGGTTGGATTTCCCTTCCCAAGACTGAGCCTCAAATCAAAGGAATTTATCCAGGATAAAAGGATTTTTCCAGGCTTCAGTCAGCTTGGGAGAGTCTAATTTGGAGTGGGAGAGGGTTGGTCCCCAGAGCTCCACACACTCACCCCTGCTGTGCTCACGCTTGCAGGCACATGAGGTGAGGCTTAAAAAGTGTTTCTTGAGGAAAAGCAACCACGGATGCCCAGGCCTCACCTTCCCACTCCAGCTCACAAGCGGCCGAGCCAGCCTTCCAGCGCAGGTTTCCTGCCGCCAGAACCCCTGCCAGCTGCGGCATGCCCGGCCACCCTAGTTCCCTTGGGGACCTAGGACAGGGTGCCCCTGGGCTGGGCTGGCCCTTGCCTGTTTGTCCTCTACCAATGGCAGAGCAGAGTCCTTGGGCCAAGCCCCTGCAGGCTGTGGGCTGGGGTGGGCTCAGGCCTCCCGGGGCTTAGTTCTGTGAGCCGTGGGTGGTGAGGACAGTGGGTCATAGTTTGGTAGAAAGCCTTCCATGGGGTGTGGTTTTTATTTGCACTAACTGACCCTCACCCTGCCCCCAAATCCCACCCTGGCCCACTTGTGCGCGTGCGCGCACGCGCGCACACACACACACACACACACACACACACTTACTGCTTCTGAGTCATTTCCCAGCTGCTCAAAAGGGTGGGGAAGCTGATTAGTTCCACCCAGGCCCAGGGCTTCCTGCCCTCTGTTGGCTCAGATCTTTCCAAGACGCCCCTGAGCCTGGAGACCTGACTCCATGGATGCACCCCCAAAGCATGCCTCCCCTACATGCATGCCCTCTTCTGCACACGCATCTGAACCCACCTCACCAGCCCGTGGGCAGACCCACACCCTGCACACACGGCACTGTGGCCCCTCACCCTGCCCACTCCCACTCTCTCACCCGAGGAGGGGGCCGGCCTTCTCTCTCTGCACTGCCTCTGCACCCCCACCCCTCCCAGACCAGGCCTGACAGGCCTTTTCCCTGCCAGGGGTCTCCTAAGAGGCCAAGAGAGGGTGGGTCAAAACTTTCTGTGCCTGGAGAATTCCCGAGCTGACCTGGCCTCCCATCCCCTCCATCACACCCCAACACATGCACTGCAGCCCCCAGTGGGATAGGGTGGGCTTGGTGTTCTCTCCACTTGGGCCCCAGGCTCCCGCCAGACCCAGGGACATGGGTCTAGGACCAGCAGGCCCCTCACTGCCTGCCGGCCAGAACCTAAACCTTGAAATCTGTCAGCTCTGACCACCGGCCCTTGGTGCTTCAGTTCTGCCTCTTGAGCCAGCCTTGGCCCTGCCGCTTGCCCAGGGAACTTTGCGCAAACTCAGAAACTGTTCCAGGGATGTTTTTCTCACCAATTATCCTGGTAAAAGATCCTTCTCCAAAATTAGGCCAATCCAGACCTTGCCAGCCTCAGAAAGGACAGACACCAGTAGATCTTTCTTAAACATGAGTTCCAGGGACTCTGCTTTGCTGTTTTGGTTTCGCAGCCCTCACAGCTACAGTTGTCATGGAAGGGGCCTGGCTGCCCATTTTATAAAAGGATACGTGTTCTCCCTCCCTAACCAGGTGCCCACCCCTGTCCCCATGAAGCATGTCCGGTGTGGGAGAAGGCGGTCCCGCTCCCTGCCCGGCCGGCACCGCCTCCTTGAAGCTCCTTCCCTCCTCTCACCCCACAACATGACATGCCATTTCAGGGTCACAGCCTGGTGACGATCATAACAATGACAATTAGCACTTGTAAGGCTGACTCTATGTCTAGCACCTCACATGGACATAAGCTCACGGTCCTTACCTCAATCCCATTGTCATCATCACCCCATTTGACAGACAAGGAAACTGAGGCACAGAGAGGGTAACTCGCCAGAGGTTATTTATGTGGTAAACTGGGATTGGGCGTCCCTCGGGGCTCTCGAAAGAGACCTCTAGCCATGTTGCCGCCCAAGTCTGAACTGGACCACGACCTTCTAGCGCCTGCAGGGTGAGGGGTGGTATGCTCCTGGCTTCACAAACTGGTCCCAGGTCAGAGTGGGGTGTGGTGACTATTGGGGTTTTGCCTGTTCCTCTGATACTAGGGTTCCTGGCGGAGGGCGGGGGCCCTGTAGGGAGGGGGCAGTCTGCCCTTCGAGGGGCACATGGGATCCCCTGCCGCCCCCCTACCCTCCGGATCCTCGAGTCCCTCCCACTCCTCCTGCTGCCCCATCCCCCCAACAAGGGCTGTTGACTGAAAACTGTGAGGAATAAAAATAGCTGTTGCTGATGAGGCAGAATGGGGGCCAGAAAACACAGAAGGCCTGGGGCAGGGGTGGTAGAAGTGGAGGGAACCTGGGATCCCCCGCCCCCAAGAGGAATCTTCTGACAGAGCCGCTGGAAGCCTTGGCCTGTCCTGGCCGTTGCAGGGCTGGCGACCCCTGCAGGAGTCACCAGAACTGCCCGGAGCCCCAGCACCTACCCCAGCATCTCCTCCCCAGGGCAGGCCGAGGGGGGGAGCACTGAGGACCTGCCACCCTGGGGCCTTGGGAGCGAGCTCTGCCCCCCACCCAGCCTGCACGCGCACCACCTCTGCCCAGGGAGCTGGGCCGCAGGTCACAGAGCCCCAGCCACCACCACTGAGTAAGCGCAGGGACCTCGGAGGCCGAGTCAAGGACCTGGAGTGTG
Organism: Tolypeutes matacus; assembly: GCA_026826555.1. Taxonomy (NCBI): domain Eukaryota; kingdom Metazoa; phylum Chordata; class Mammalia; order Cingulata; family Chlamyphoridae; genus Tolypeutes; species Tolypeutes matacus. The sequence goes on from JAKSZT010054478.1 coordinate 5,703,942, forward strand.
GGCATAAGCTGTGAGGCCTCCTCAGCCTCTCCCTTTCCCCACCTGCTCTCTGAGGCCTCAGGGCTCGGGTTTTTCATTTCGGTTAAATGCATTTTTCTTCTTGTCACCCTGAGCCTCTCCCCTCTGTAAGTTCCAGGCTCTTCGGTCCTCTGGCGAGGCCTCCTCCTGAGAGTCTTCTCTGAAACCCCCTACCCCAGCTGCACCCAGCCCCCCGCCCTCCAACCTTTTCTCTGTTCTCCGGCCAGAGTTGCCCCGAAAGGCAGGGCCCTTATCGGAACCACCCCAACATGTGACGAGAGTTCTGTCTCTTCAGCATCAATCTCAGATTTCCCCTTGGCCTGGGCTGGGGGCAGGTGAGGGGAGCGGCCGAGAAGGCCTTGACGCTCCCGCCAGGCTTGCGCTGGGGACGTGACACCTGAATTGTGAGCCCCCATCCCAAGCAGGTTCCCAACCAGAAATTACAAGCAGGCCCAGGCTTGGGACAAGGGTCACTTAGTTGGGACCCTCAGGTAACCTTCCTCAAACCCTGCTCAAATCTCAGCTCAACCCGGCGAGAGATGCCTCGGATGGAGGTGGGGGCCAGTGCTGAGGGGCTGCCGAGGCAGGGGCCCGGGAGCCTATGAGCACGTGTGGTCTGGGGGCTGTGCAGGCTGGGGAGGGGTCACCACTGCATACCCTGCCTGACAGCAGGACCCCAGGGCCCTGATAATGTTCCTTGCTACCCTCCCCAAGCTGGCTCAGAAGGGGCTGCATTAAATGGCTCCTAGCTCCTTCCGGATCTAACCTGCCAGGGTGGGGGGGGGACGACATTGGAGCTCCGTGGGCCCTCAGTCATGACCCGGCCCCTGCCCACACCCCACGCAGGGACAATGCTCAGTCCCTCCTTCTCACACGAGTTCATTCTTCCAGAGCCTCCAGTGGCCCCCACCTCGGGGCTGGGATTTCCCCGTCTTGGCACAAATGGCCCCTCTGGTAAGAAGCAAGTCTCAGCCTCACTGCCACTTGGATCCATGAGCCTCCAAAACACGTTCCCCCAACTCTGCTCCGACTGTTCTCCTTCTCCACCCAGCTCCGGGTGCCCGGCTCTGCCAGCAGGGAGGGAGGAGGGCCTGCGGGCCACCCTGAGACCCCCCCAGGTTCCCTGCCCCCCAGGGGTGCCCTCTCCATCTGTGGCCCCCTTGTCTTCTCCCCCAGCCCTGCTTCGTGGCTCCCTTTGCCCCCACCCTGCTCTGTGGGAACACCGGGTCTCCTCTCCCTGCCGGAGCTCAGCGCCCAGGGCCTCTCCTCTCCAGGAAAACAGCCCCTGGTGCCCCAGCGGGGCCAGGCCGGGACGGGGCAGCGGGCAGAGCCCAGGCAGGGCAGCCCGAGATGTGTCCTCTGCTGCCATCTCGCAGACTCCTGTTTCACTCGAGCAAAGGAGCCGCCTGCCACCCCCCACCCCTGGCCTCCTGCCTCTCTTCTCTTCCCACCCCCTGTCCACCAGCCTCTGCGACCAGGCCCAGCCGAGTCACCGTTCTGGCTCCGATCTCCTCTCCCGAAGAAACTGCAGCCCCGTCCCCGTCCCGGGCACCCCGTGCCTGTCCAGCACCCAGCCTTAGCCAGGGGCTGTTTGGGACTAGGGCAAGGACCTTGCTGAGGGCAGGGCCGGCCAGCCAGGCAGGGGCAGAGAGAGCAGATGACCGGGCAGAAAGAGGCAAGTTCAGGGACGGAGGGTGGGTCGAGGCACAAGGAGCTTGGGCAGGGCCAGGACAGCTGGGCAGAGCAAAGTCCCAGGCATGGTGTGGGCAGGAGGAGAGCAGGGCCAGACGAAAGGGTGACCTCCTGGGAGCCAGGCTGGGGCGGGGGCCATGGCACCCTTACCCCTCGGGGTGCCCAGCCAGGGTGGGGGTGCTGAGGGGCGCGGTACTCACGCTTGGAGGGGAGCAGAGCGGTGGCTGACAAGCCGGGAGCGTCGTGCCCACCTCGGGCTAGGGCTGGAACTCTGGGGGACTTGGCCGGGGGGCCGGGCCGCGGGGACAGCTGCTGCCGCTGATGTCACAGGGTCATGAGTGAAACCTGAGGACTGGGCCAATCTTCAGGTGGGAGCCTCGGCTGCCCTGCCCTCGCCGGCCGTGCTCTGGGACAGCCTGGACGGCCTGGGTTCCAGGGCCTCCCTGGCCCAGGAGCCACAGACTGGGACACGCTTGCCCCTTCACACGCACATGCCCGTGTGGGCACACCCACAGGGGCACACTTAGGAGCCCACACACGCAGTTCCGCTCCTTCCCTTGACAAACTGACAGGCTCATTCTCACACATGAATCTCCTGTCACACACATGACCGGAGCACACACTGGTTCACACACATGCACACCCTGGCACACATAAATGCCACACACACACACACACACACGCTCAGCTGCACATCTAAATCACCCTTTATCTATTCACACGAGCGCCTCCACTGTGCATTCCACCCATTTACACACGTGCTTACAGCTCACATGTACACACTCCCACACTCATCAGGCTCGCACATATGTGTATATTTTCCTGTACATTACGCACACATAATGTGTATTAATCACATGCACACTCATGCTCAGACACAATTGCCTCATACCATGGATGCTAGACATTTTTCAAGGGTATATCTGTCTGTACCCCCTCCCCCACGGTCATGCTCCCGCGTTCCTGCATTTTTATGCATCTACTTATGTACACGCAGTCGTCTGTGCCCGCAGACACACTCCTGTCCACGTGAACACTATGCAACGTATCATGGTCACTGGATTTTTACCAAATGTGTGCCTGTCTGTATATCCACCCCCCCACCCCCACCCAACCACACACACACATTTACACCCAGCTGCTCAGCTGGACCACACAGCAGTCTCAAGGGTCATTTCTCCACCCCCCTGACCCCACTGGCTAGACATCTGTCCCTCAGAGCTCGATGGAGGCGGGACAGGGTCGCTCTAGGTCCCCGCCCTCCATTCCGGGGCTGTGGGCTGGCTGACCCCTAGTGGAGCTGTTGTGGAATGCCCCGGTCACAAAGCCTGCTCAAAGGCAGACAAGAGTCCTGTGGGAAACATGAGTCCTGTCCCCCAGTTCTCCCCAAAACAGCCAGCCTGGGCACTCCCATGCCCATCCCTGGCACCCTCTCTTCTGGCGGCCCAGAGTTCCAGCTGCTGCCACGCACCCCAGCAATCTGTGCCTAGGACAAAGATGCCTTTAAGGGGTTCCAGTGAGGCCTGGGTGGGGGGGTGGTCCTGGGCCTGGGGATGGGCCTGATGGCACCTCTCCTCCCAGCTGCTCTGCCAAGCTTGGGCCCAGGCTCTGGATACAGCCTCAGCCTTCCATGAGCCCCTCCTTGGAGCCAGGCCTAATCTTGGTTTGAGAAGCTGCAAGTCTCAGCCATGGCCGTGGCCACTGGCTCCAGCAGGGAGTCGCCTCACACCCTCAGAGGTGTGTTTCCCAAACCTAGGTGTGAGCATTACATTACTGTCAGAGGTGTGTCTTCCAAACCTAGGTGTGTGCTCTCTAGACACAGCTTTGTATCTTGCTTGGCCCACCGACCTTTCTGACAAGCATTTTTCATGTAGTTTTATTGCTAATGTCATCCAAGCGTCTGCCCCATCCCTGCCTCGTCTTGGCAAGGGTCTGCTGCTTCCAGGATTCAGAGGGAAAGCAGGGAGCCGTCTCCCCGAAGCCGCTCCTCGGGCTCCCTCTCATCACTCCCGGTCCCACCACGTCCGCTTACTTTGCTGGTCCCCGTCCCTCTGGCAGGACACTGCCCCCACCTGCGGGCACTGGAGGAGGGGTGGTGGAGCCAGCTGCTCTTCCCATTTATGACTCTGCCCCTTTGGTCTCTGCCTCACCCCTGCCTAAGGCCCTGGAGACAGACTTTCTTTAAAGAGGGATCAGAGTAGCTGCGGGGAATTACACCACCAGAGGGGGCGGGGCTGCTGCACTTCATTGTGTGGGTTGTTCACTGCACAACCCAGTCACCCAACACGTTTGTTGTCCTTATAGATTAGGACACTTAAGATGATAATTTTCTGGCAGGTGGTAGGCAAAATGTCTGAAGGAAGGGGCTAATTTTTAAAGTGTACACAAAAGGGTCATTTGGATTAGCAGTGGGGCTGTGGGAACACATAAAGGTTTCATAAGTTAAATGTGACTTTTTCACAGCCCAAGGGGAATGAATGCCTCTCTCTCCTGGTAACACGGTTCCTCCTTCTTTTGGGGAACTTTTCCTCCCAGATGCCAAATGTGTGATTCTGGGGGCGGGGGCTGGAGGCTCCTGATTACAGGAAGCAGCCCTCACCCCACCACAGGGATGGACACGTGGCCCAGGTCTGGCCAATCCTCTTGGCCACAGCAGCTGGTCCAAAAGCTGGGATGTGACTCAAGCTGGGCCAATCGCAGTCCTTCCTTGGGATTTACATGTGCTGAGACCAAAACAAAGACACTCTTGCTCTCCTTGGGAGTCTCTAGTTTGTGTGAAGTAACTGAAATAAGTCTGAAGGTGCCCAAGGCTGTATCTCCCACCATGGGGAGGTAGCCTGTCTGCAGAAGAAGGGAAGGAGAACACCGCAGAGGAGGAGAGATGAAAGAGGGAGGGAGGGCAGGAGAGAGGGGCCTGAAGACACCATTTGAGTCCGGGCTCCAACTACTGAGCACTGTCCTTCCAGATCAAATAGCCAAAAAACACCATTTTGTTTTCAAGCTACTTTAGGCTGAGTTTCAGTCATCTACAAATAAAAGAATTCTGCATAATAGAGCCACTTTTCAGAAAATCTCACCCTGATCCACAGGAATTGGTCTTGTCATGGCCTCCCAAGGCTGAGATGTTCAGTTGGGGTGGTTTCCCTCATGCTTCCAGGGGACCCAAGAGGGAAGGGCTCTGGAATGCCATCCAACTCGAAACCGGGTCCCCATCCCAGGGCGTCCCATCAGAGTGACCTATGTGTTTTTTTTTTTTTTTGTTTTGTTTTTAAGGTTTATTTATTTACTTTATCCATTTTAAACCCCCCTTCCCCATTTGCTGTTTGGTGTCCATTCGCTGGGCAATTCTCTGTGTCTGTTTCTTGCCATCTCTTCTCATCCTCCTCCTCCAGTCTTCACCAGGATTCAATCCTGGAGACCTCCGATGTAGGAGAGAGGTGTTCTGCCATCTGTACCACCCTGGTTCCTGGTTTTCAGAACTTTCGGAGCATCTCATCTTGATTCTCCCCTGCTTCTCTCTCCTGTTACATCATCATCTTGCTGCATGGCTCCCGGGGCCTGGCGGCTCACCGGCACACAGAGCCTGGCAGCCCATGCGCCTTCTATATATATATTTTTTATTTTACCGGGAGGTCCCAGGGATTGAACCCAGGTCCCTCCATATGGCAGACGGACGCCCAACCATTTGAGCCACATCCGCCCCCAAGACCTATGTGTTTCTAAGTCCCCAAAGTACCACCAGGTGTCTGTTAGGACACACACACACACACACACACACACACACACCTCACAAGAACCATAATTTGCAGAAACAGTACAAAGTCCCTAAGCAGGAAAATGGAATTTCTTCACTGTTGCATTTGCAAGGCTCCTTCTCGCCACATCCAGTGAGTCACATAATTCTGCAGAGAGGTATTTAGTTCCTTTCCTTCAACCTCATCTGCGGGCTTCTTCCAATTTGTGCCTTTTTAGAAACTGGGCCCCAAGAAAGCGCTCATTGCTGGGGCATCTTTCCCTGAACAGTGTTCCCTTATCTGTCCCAAAAAGAAGTGATGAAATGTCCACTCCTATGACAACTCTACCCTCTTCTCTCCATTTCCATTCGAGGAAGAGAGGAGTGGGCTCATTTTTCCACTTCCACCATGTTTAATAACTGCACAGTATTCCTTGGAGTGGATTGCCTTAATTATGTAACTGCTCCCCTATTCTTGGACATTGGGTCATTTTCAATTTTCAACTCTTAAAAATACTGTGATGAACACATTTGAGTATAAATCTTTTTCCATGTTTAGCTTATTCCAGAAATAGGTTTGCAACAGGAAGGACTTTCAGTATATATTGTCTTGGGACAGCAAAACAAAACAAAACAAACAAAACCCCCAATGATGGAAACAAGAGTATTCCATTGAGGAAAAAAGAAAAGGAAATAGGTGGAGTGTTCAATGCCTCAAAGAAAATAATAGTGGGCAGGGCAAATGGGTGAAAGTCACCTCCCGCCCTCTGTCGGACTGATGTCAGATATTTGATAAGCCAAAGAGCCCAGGCAGATACGTTGTGGCTTTGCTTTTCTTCAAAGGGCAAATGCTTTAGTTTTCTCTGACAAAGAACTTCATTAAACACCAGAAGCTGAATACTTTTACCTGAGTCCTGTTTTCCAAAACATGTTTTATGTAGGGTTAACATACAACTGTATTCCTGAGGTACTGAAATCATCATCCCTTCCCCTCTGTTTTCCACAGCCCCCTTCAGCCTGCTCTGGCTTCCTTTAGCAGGATGCAGATGCTTGCTCCTTGCCAGCCTCTCTTCCACTGATCATTATATAACCAGACGAATTTTCCTCAATGTCTATTTCAGTATTTCACTTCTGTAGAGTGGTTTTTCCCAGGAGTTTTCAGCAGCCCAGGGGAAGACACGGAGAAGGTAGGAGGTTGGTGTCTTCCTTTGGATTCCCCAAAAGCAGGCCCTCAGACAAGGATTTGGGCTCCAGTAGTTTATCTGGAGGGAGAGCCTAGGCAGCACTGAGGGAGTGGGGAAGTGACAGGGAAAAGGAGAAAAGCCAAGCGTATGGGCATCTGTCCCGGTTTGAGTCTTTTGTGGGCCCCAGAAAATTATGTTCTTAATCTAACCCTTTCCTACACATGGAAGCCTATTGTATGTGGGGCCTTTTGGTTAGAGTCAGTTAAGGGACCTTTTGATTAGATCACTTTAGATTTGATCACTTCAGTTAGGGGCCTTTGATTGGATTGCAGGACCCAGGGTGAGTCTTAGTCTTTTTACTGGAGTCTTATATAAATGGAGACACCGAGAGAAAGAGAGCTGCTGCCATTTTACCCTGCCATGTGAGAGAAGAATCCAAGATCTCCTATAGCTTCAGAAAGACGGAGAAACCCCAAGAGGCTGAGGGAGAGGCCATAGGCTGGAATCAGCTGAACTGCCCAGGAGAGACAAGCCATCGTGCCTAATCACTCCCAGCTGAGCTCAGGGAGAAGGTGAGCCTGGAGAAGGCAGAGAGAAGCCGGCAGACCTGCCATTTTGCCTTGCCATGGGGTAGAAGGTGACCTTTGGTGAGAAAGCATCACCGATGATGCCTTGATTTGGATTCTTTTTCAGCCTCAGAACTGTAACCTTTTGCCCTAAGAAATCCCTATAGTAAAAGCCAACTCATTTCTGGTGTTTTGCTCCCAGCAGCTTTAGCAAACTAAAGCAGCACCCATGAGCAGGATGCCCCTGGAGCTCCTCTGCTAGAGTGTGCGGGAGGCCCTCACAGTTGGCCCACAGCACTGAGGAGGCTGGGATGTCTATCCATCAACTCCCATCCCTTACTGGTTGAGGGATGCTCCTGGAGTGACTTCTGGCCCATCTCTCTTGTGGCCAGAAAATGCCCTCAGGGGGAAAGACTGTAGGTGTGTGCAGGATATGGGGGGTGGGCTGGGGGTACAGGTGGGCATTGACAGGTTCTTTACAGTTGGCTCTCTCTATATATATCATATATATATATGCACACTGTATATATATGCAAATAGACATATATAGGCATATCTAGATGGTTTTTAAACAAAAATGAGATCTTACTATGCTTACTGATTTTTTTCACTCATCTCTCTTGAACATATTTCCATATCAGTATATACTATACCATAATTGTCAATGGCTGGAAAGCATTCCATTGGGGGGCACACATCCCTATCAGACATAGACATCTGCTATTTCTAATTCTTGGTGGACAGAAACAAAGATGTAAGGAACAAGACAAATCTTTCTAAAATATGGCTGTGCACATGTCACTCCTTTACTTCCCTCCTGCTGGAAACCCGCCAACAGTTCCGCATTACCCACATTGTGGAGCCTAAATTCCACAGCTTGGCTTGTGAGTTGGACTTCTCTCTGCCTGGGCTGCTCCTGCCCAGCTCCTCCACCACAGCCCGGCAGTCTGACCCACTGGGTCCCTACAGGTCCTGCCCGTTCCTGCGTCTGTGCCTTTGTGTCCCCAGCCTGGACTGCCTCCCCCTTCCATTCTGCGTGGCCCCGTCCCTAAGGCCACCTCCTCAGGACCCCATCTCTCAGTGATGGCGTCCTCTCTCGTGTGTCTTGCCGATAGGGGACCTTGCATAGTCTTGTATTTTTGCTCTTTTCACAGGTACACTTCCGCAACCCAACCACGCTGGCGCTGTGCCACTGGGCACCACTCTGGATCTCCAGTATTGGGAACAGCGCCTTGCACATGTAGGCACTTCCTTGGTCTAGGTTTGTTGATGGCGGTCATGGTGGTCGGACTGTTCTACCTGGGATGAAGGTGAAGATGGACAGGTGCTCCTCTGTGTCACTCCTGCTCACCCAGGGAGTGTGATGAGCTCATGACTGTTAGATTGATGAGATGTACGAGGACGGCTAATGCACAGCCCACAGGCCGGCTCTGCTGGAGTCAGGGACTGAGGCACCAAGAGAGGTGGCGACGGTGTCTCTAGTTCTGGACACCAGGACGCTGCCAAGGGGAGCTGAACAGAAGTGGAGGGGGTGGGGCACGGTAGCACAGCGTTGCTAATCCCAGCTTCCTGTCCGGATTTTCCTTGACTGCTGCTCAGGGCGTAACTTGGGATGGTCGCAGCTGCCGAAATAGATATCCTCCCTCACCTGTTCTCAAAAGCAAAGAAGACCTTGATGACTTCCTGTCAGGAAGCATGCATACTTTGGTAATTTTTCCAAATATGGGAACGGCGGTGCTGAACTCCCCAGCTTCTCCACCTCTGAGAATCAGTGGCTCACCTTGGGCCTGAACCAGGGAGCAAACAGCTGCTACCGCAGAGTCAAGGGGCCAGCCGCGGGCTTCTGGCAAGACCCCAGTCTCTTACGTGAACCTGGCCGGTGCTTCCTTCCTTGGTCTGCTCCAGAAACCCCGGGTCGCCCCTCTAGCTCACTGAGTGACAGAGCAGATCCTTTGCCCTCTTCACTCGCCTGACCCTCGACCCCCAACCCGACCCTTGTGTGCTCTTACAAAATTCTCTATTCCTGCATAACTCATCCGTGTCAGTCCGGCTCTGGGGCCTGGAAACCAGGCGTCAGTCGAAGCCCCGCCTCCTCAGCCCACTCATTCACTCAACCACAGGGTCCCCCAGACCCTGTCCTGGGGATGAGCAAGGGGTGGGAAGTACAGGGAGGACGAAGACCCGATGCCTGGGGAGCCCCGGCGCAGGGTGGGGGGTGAAGGGGGCAGCGGGCCGGTGGGGGAACCGCACACGCTCGGAGCGGGAGACCGGAGGGCAGAGGGCGGCACAGGGCGGTGGGGCGGGGCTTGCGCATGCGCGGAGTAGACCTCGGCCCGCTGGGCGTCCCCTGTCTCCTTGGCGACCCTGACCCAGACGCCCGCCATGGCCGCCGGGGTCGGCGGGAGCTGGGGCCGCCCCGCTCCACAGAGCGCAGCCCCGCGGGTGAGGGCTAAGCCTCCTTTCACCCGGGGCCCGGAAGTGGGGGTGGGGGCTGCGAAGGGGTTGGGGAGCAGAGGGGTCGCACCTGGAGGGAGCTGGGGGTGAGGAGAGCGACCTCAACCCGAGGAGGGACTTGGCAGGCGGGGGAGGCGGGGCGGGGAGGCACGGCGAGGGTGGGGTTGGGGCCCGCGACCCCCCTCCCCTCCCCTGCCTGGCCTGGCTGAGTCTCCCCGCTCCCCAGCCCTGGGTGACGGTCCCGCAGCCCCTCGCGTGGGTGTTCCCGCCGCCTTCCCCGCAGCCGGGCCGCGTGAAGGAAGGTGAGACCCGGGGGCCGCCCGCCTCCCCGCAGCTCGTTCTGCGGGCGTCCGTGCTGCCCCTCACCTCCCCGGCCCGGGCGTCTGGGAAGGGGCCCTGGGGTCGGGGCGGGACGGCAGGGCTGGGGGAGGCCGGGCCTGGGCTTGCTGACTCCCGCCCCTAGACCTGCTGGAGCTGATGCTGCTGCAGAACGCGCAGATGCACCAGCTGCTGCTCAGTCGTCTGACCGCCGCGGCGCTGGCCCCCGCGCCCGCCCCGCCCCGCCCGCAGGTTCGTGGGCCGAGAGGTGGGGGCGAGGGCACCGGGGTCGCCCGCCTGTGGGCCGAGGGTGGGGATCCATCTGGGGTTCCTAACTTTCCCCATTCCCACCCCTGCAAGAGGACTGGGCGACAGAGGAGCGCAAGCCAGCGCGCACCTGTCTGGTGGGTCTGACCCCCACGGGGGTCCCAGCATCCAGACGACTCAGGCTTTGTTTTCAAGGTTTCCCTGCCCTGCATCCTCTTTCCCCCTGGGCTACAAGCTCTGTGAGGGCGTGCATCGCGGTACTTGGTGCTGGGCTCGGTGACTGACACTTATTAGGGCCTCAATAGATATTTGTCAAACAAGTGATGAGTAAATAAGTAACTGGGAACACAAGCCAGCACTGGCTGTGAGTGACTGGTGCAGAGGTACAGAGCCTGAGTTGGAGGGTGAGGAAAGGCTCCGTGGAGGAGCAGGCAGCATTTGAGCCAGACCTTGCAGGCCAGGTAGGGTTTTGACCCTCGGAGGAGGCGAGATGTTTGCTCACCATCCAGGCTGGCAGGGCAGAATGGAGGAGCTCAAGGGCTGAGCCTAGTTCAGCCGGCAATGGGTGCCCTGAAGAGTTTTGAGCAGGGACGTGGTGGGAAGATTTGAAAGGAAGGAGCCTGCAGGGGCCAGCAAACCTTATGGGAAGCAGCCTTGGGGGAGGCCCCGAGGAGGCCCTGGGAGGCTCTAAACTAGAGGTGGGGTCCTACCAGGAGCCATCCTGGAGGTGAGTTGGAGAGGGAGGAATGAATGAATGAAGAGCTAAGGTTGGAACTGGTGCCTGTGAGGACAGTGGGGCTGTTGGCCAAGGCTGAGAAGTCAGCCTCAAGTACGGGCTGGGTGGCAAGAGCAGGCGGGTCAGCTTGCAGAAAGCTGATGGCAGGTGGAGGAGGGGCTGGTCAGTGGAATCCCCCCAGTGGAAAACTGTGAAAACTGTGGACAGGCCCTCAGGAGCTCTTGGGACGAGCACCCCATCACACAGATGGGGCACAGGTGGGGCCAGGGGCAGCCTGGTGGGCTGGCCAGCCACCTATTAGCTGGGTGGCCCCCGACAAGTTGTTCAACTCTCTGAGCTTCAGTGTCCCCACCTGGCCGGCATGTGGTAAAAGCTCAGTAAACAGTAGCCATTATTATGATGCGTAGCTGAAGATGTAACAGGGGAGCAGAGGCGTGGGGGCAGCAAGAGCCTGATCCTGTGTCTCCCCTCTGCCTTTCTCATAAGCCCCAGGTCTACGCGGAGGGTCAGCAGGAGGAGCCTGAGGAAGAGGAGGAGCTGGGAGCCCAGGAGGAAGGGCCTGTGGTGTTCCACCACCACTACCTGCCCTGCCCCATGCCTACCCTGGGCCCCCTGCTTCCCTGGCCAGCCCCTTTCCTGCCCCCTTGCCCACCCCAGCCCCACTTGCAGGGTGCCCCCAGGATTCAGCACCACCCTCCTGCCCCCAGGAAAAGGGAGGTGTAAGTGAGGCTGGGGGTTCTGGGTGCAGCCAGGGCTCTGCTCTGGGGTGGGGCTCTCCAGGGGCTGGGGCTGGGTGGAGAGACTTCTGGGCAAAGCCTCCAGGCCACCCCTGGGCCTCTGATGGGGTCTTTTTTTCTCCCCATCTCAGGAGAGCTGTACCCCCACCCCCACCCCCCAGTGCCACCGGGACTGTGGGAGCAGATGTGCCCCCTGCTTCAGGTAGGGCAAGGGCCCTGTTGGGGGCCTCCTGCAGTTACCTCTGTGAGGCGACTGGCCTGTCCCCTCCCCCCTCCTCCATGGGGTCCACTGAGGCAGGAGGGAGTCAAGATGAGGGTGCTGTGTCTCCCCCAGACTACTATGATGCTGAAAGCCTACTGTGAGGACGGACACTGGCCCGGGACCTGTACCAGCTTCATCATGGGGTGGAGATGGCCCTGAGCCCCCACCTCCCCCTCCAGTGAGCCTGTGGGCTCTGCACCCATGCCTGGCGGCCCCCTCACCTCCCCAACTCCTGGGCCCTCTGTCTCTGGTGAACCAGTCCCCTGGCCACCCCCCTGAGAGCTGGAACTGCCTGGCTGTGGCTCTGGGCTGAGAATCCCTAGAAGCCACATAGAAGGCCAATGCTGCCCTCATTTCCTGCCCAGACTCCTCCCGGAACCAGAGCCCCTCCCCTCACCCTCATCCCTTACACCACCCTGGGCTGATGAGGGCTGTGAGCTCACCTTTTGGACAACTAATGGAGAGGAAGGGGCCGCTTCTGTTTTCCAGAGCTCTTTGAAGGTCCCCATGGTGGAGAGAGGGGCCTAGAGTGTGTGGGGGGAAGGCCTGGCTGTGGGGAGGTCCTGGAGCTGAGTCCCCTCCCCTGGGGCCCCAACCCTCACTCTGGGAAGCTGGCTCTGTTGGCAGAAGGGAGAGGTCTGAGAAAGGACCTGTTCCCACTGGGCGTGGCCTCAGGTCCAGAGGGCCAGGTGGGAACAGGGCATCTTGGCCCCGTCTGCCCGGGTGCTTCCTCCTTCCCTCCCTCTGCAGGCTGGATGAGGGGGGCACCTCCTCAGGGCCTGGGCTGGCCAAGACACTGGAATGGCCCCTGTGGAGGAGAGGATGGGAGGAGGCCGAGGGACACGTGGGGAGAGACGTTCACACCTAGTGGGTCCCCTGTCCAGCCATTGGGTGCTATCCCCAAGGAGACAATGAGGGCGCAGGGCTAAGTCCAGGGCTCTGTATTCAGGCTGGAGAAAGGAAACATCCCCTAAGTCCTTTGCTGCTTGTCACACAGTCCTTCAGCCAGGGCTGGACCACACCCTAGGAACCACGCCGAGTTCCCGTGGCTACTGTGCCCTGGCCTCGCTTTTCACGCAGACTGTGACCGATAGGCCCGGGGCAGCCTCCTCCAGGCAGCCCGCACCCCGTAGGCACCTGTCCGCTTCTGGCGCCAGTGCTGGCCGAAGACAAAGCACAGCAGGACGGATGTCACAAACAAGAAGAGCAGCACTGACACCACGGTGACAATGATGACCAGCTGGTTGTCCTGCATGGGCTCTGGGGAGGGAGGGGCAGTGACCTGAGAAGTCATCCAGTCCCAGGTGCCAGAGCCACCGTCACCCAGCCACCCACTGGCCGTTTTGCTACCATCCTGTGCGAATGGTGTCTGCCCCAAAAGGAGAAGATTGAGTGAGGGTCCAGCCACCAGCCAGGCCTCTGTCACCTGCCAGCAGCCCTGGGACCACCATGGCCTGGAGGGTGGTGTGGTCCAGGCCAATCCCCTCCTTGGGCAGAGTTGACTGGGCTTCAGGCCACACTCCCCAAAGACAGGGAGTGCCTGGGCCACCCGAGAGCCACAGGACAGCAGAGTTGCAGGGACCGGGGGGGGGGTCACCAGGCTGGCCTCCCTGTAGAGAGGAGTCAAGGCCAGAGAGTGGAGATTGCCTCAGTCAAGATCACACAGCTTAGAATGACCCAGCAACTCGGTTAACTCTAACGGCCTCTGGGCTGAGCGAGACCAAGCTGGGGTCTTGGGAGAGAGCTTCCGGGAGGAGGGAGAGAGAGGGAGAAGCCTCTGGGGCTAAGCTTCGGGGGCTCTGGGGCTCCTGCACCCCAAGCTGCCAGAGCAGGGCTAAGGTTCCCCCCCTAACTGGCTGAAAGTGGGTGCCTGTTCCCACCCCGCTTTGCCTGTGGGGCCCCCTCCTCACCATAGACCTCAAGGACCTGGGGCTCTGAGGCGCTCCGAAAGACGCCCCCGCCCCGCGATCGCAGGTCCAGCTCTGCCTGGCAGGAGAAGTTGCTGTGGCCGTACTTCCAGCGAGCCGTGGTGCTGAACGTGGCCACGGCCTCCTGGGGAGCAGGGGCTGCCCTCTCAAAGGTCTCGTTGTACAGGGCCTCCTTGCCGCGGAGCAGGGTGAGGGTGAGGCTCTCCAGGGGAGCCACGGTGGGTGCCCTGCACTCGATGGTGAAGGGTCTGCCCACGGCCACCCAAGCAGGCTGCAGCTTCAGCTCCACCTGCTTCGGAGGCTCTGCAGGGAAGAAAGGAAGGAGCTCCGCTCAGGACGGGGTGCAGGCCCAGCGGGCCCCCCGAGGCCAGGACCGTCCTGCCACCACAGTCTCCTCAGACCCCCGGCTGCACCTGTGGGGAAGGGGGTGGGCTGGCGCGCAGCCCGCTGCTGAATGGGAATGGGAGGAGGAGGAGGAAGCAATTTGGGCTGGAGAACGTCCTGGGTGGTAATTGACGGACAGCATGGTTTACAGAACGGACGGCAGGGAGGGGTCTACAAAAAGAAGGCCCGGAAAGTGTGTAGCTAACTGGGAAGATACAAAGTTGGGGTCTGTCTCCCTCCCCCACAACCCCAGGAGTTAAATACAAATTTCTGAAATTAAACGATTGGATGATGATCTTGAGAAACACTTGGAAGGCGCTGCTGCGTGGTGAGCTGTGAGGCTCTTCGGAGGAGGGCCCTGGCGTCAGGCCTGCCCTGCTGCCCCCGTCAGGACCACCACAGCGCCTCAGCTGCCTGGCGGTGACCTGGGCCCCCCTGACCTGAGGTCTTGGCCTCCACTAGCCTCCACCCCCGCCCGGGCGGATTTAGGGCACTGTGGGGAGGACCTGAGGGATGCCCTTGGTGCCAAGGTGTTGAGTGAATCCTGGCCTCTCTGGGAGGTTTTCAGGGTTCTTGGGCAGGTGTGTGTGTGTGTGACAGTCCCAAGCTGGCCAGGGGCCCTCCGGGGAAGATAAGGACACCGGGCAGGAACCTAACCTTTGCCTTGGGGTGAAGGGGCTACTGGAGCGAGTGTCCCGCTCTCCTGATGGTGCCCCACTGCTGGTGGGGATGCTGGGGGGCTCTGGTGATGGGGTTGGTCCTGAGCTGGGAGGAGAATAAACACTACTGGAAAAGGACTCTGGGACTTGTGTAAACCTTGGGTAGGTTGTTCTCCTCCAAGCAAACTCAAAAGCATTGTTTGCCTGTTCCTGAGACACCAGTGGCCTCAAGGAGGCCAGTTGAGTGTGTGAGCAGATTCTGAGCCGACTGAACTGGGCCCTGCTCCTTGTCATGCCAGGAGCTCAGGGGAGTGGGGCCAGGAGAGCGCCCAGGGCAGTAACAGTTGCTCTGCGTACATTCAACAGATACAAGAGTCTGCCCTGGTGGGGGCGGGGGCGAGGGGGGCGCCGTGCAGCCACTCACGGTACACACTGATGTTGAGCATCGTGGACAGCTGCTTCCCGGAGCAGGTGAAGTGGCAAAGGAGGCCCGTGTCCTGGGAGATGTTCGACACCAAGTACTGCCTCCACTGAGGCTGTCGGGCCAGCAGGGTCTTGGTTAGGGTGGTCTCCAGACCACCAGCCTCAGGCTGGGCACAGCTGGTGCTGCAGTTGACTTCCTGGGACCCTCTGAGCTCTACCACCATCTGCTCTGGCCACACGTGTACCTCGAATGCGCTCTCACCAGGTCCTGGAAGACCAGAAACACGAGGCGGTGGCCACCTGGCAGGGTCCCTGCCGCCCCGCCCAGGGGAGCTGCCCACCGCTGGCCATCTGGACCGAGGGCCAGGAGTCCAAGAAGGGTCAGGCTCGGCCCCTCTGGCCTTTTCCCTTGTTCCAGCCTTGGGGCCTTATGGAGAGGCCATCGAGCCTGGGCCCAGCTGTCTCCTGCCTGCGGGCTCTCCTTCCTCCAGCCCCTCTGGCCCATCACCTCTAGGTTCATCTTCCTCATGCACATCGTCCATCTCCATGGACAGGGCTCCTACTTGGCCTTCGAGGTCCAGCCCAAATGTCCCCTCCTCCGTGAAGACCTTTCTGAAGCTAGAGATAGACTCTGTGGCCTGTGGGTCTACTACCCCCCTTCACAAATTCTCTTGGAACAGCTGCCAGGTGCCAGGCCCTGTTCTAGGCTCTGGGCAGACCAAACCCTTTGCTCATTCCCGCGAGGGAGGCAGACAAGGAACAAGGAAACTCTGTAGTCTGCTGGATGGTGGAAGGTGCCAGAAAAGGAAATGGGGAGGGGGATAGGGGTCACCATTTTAAATTGTGTGCTCAGCAAAGGCCTTGCTGAGATGGTGCTGTTGGAACAAAGATTGACAGGGAGGTGGTGGTGAGCCTGCAGACATCTGGGGGAGAGTGTTCCAGGGAGAGGAAAGCACCAGGGCAGAGCCTGGGCGGGCGGCTGCTGGGGTGCTGGAGGAACAGAGGGAGACAGGGAGGGGTGGAGCTCGGAGAGCCAGGAGGGGACCAGAAAAGCAAAGGGGCCACCTTGCAATGACACGCTGTCCTAGGGATTCGGGGTCACGTTGCCCGCCCATTAGGGTTGTGGAGCTCCAGGAGGCAGGGCCCAGGTGTTGCCCGTTTCCCTCTGTGCTTTACCACAATGCCCTGTGCGGGGCAGACTGTCAGGAAGTACCTGATGGGTGAAGACTGAGCCCAGTGCCCACCTCCCACTCAGCGAGGCCTGGGAAAGTCCTTGGTCCTCACCAGCTGGGTCCGGCTTGTGTCCTGGGCTCCCCCCACTCCACCAAGCCCTCATTAGGCAGCACATAATGAAATGGCAAGAGAGGGGCTTTGCAGGTGGACAGTGCTGGCTTTGCTGTTTTCCAGCTGTGCCGCTTTGGGCAGGGTGCCTTCCCTCTCTGAGCCTCGGTTTCTTCCTCAGTCCAGGGGGTTAGCAATTCCTTTCCCTCAAGGTTGTCATGAGGGGTGAATGAGAGCCTGCTGGAAAAGCACCTGACAGGTTGTCCAGGGCACAGAGTGCTCAGTCCAGGGCAGAGTTTTTCTTCACAGACCCCCTGAGCCCCGGGAAGGGCTTTCATTTTCACTTTGCCCACAGCCAGCAAGGACTTCCCTTTCTGTCCCCCTGTTGTCCCCTAGCCCACTTCTGAAGACCGGGGTGGGGGGTACCCTCACCTTCCCCTGCTCCCCAATGTCCCTTCACATCCTGAGGCCCCCACCCAGCCCGCCATTCAGCCGCCACGATCTGCCACATCCCCACAAGCAGGGGGGCGAGGCCTGTTTGACCCGGTGTCCTAAAGGCCAGGACCCCCCACCCTATACTCATGGCGGAGGTGGGGTGGGGCTTGTGTTCAAAGCCTCAGCTGCATCAGGGCCGGGAGGCCGGGGGAGCAGGGCAGCCCCACGGATGCTGTCACCCCACTTTCTGGGCTGGCGCCAGCTCACCTGGGCAGCAGAGCAGGGCAAGAAGGGCCGCGGACAGGCCCCAGCAGCTGAGAGGGGGCATCTCAGGCAGTGTCCGTGGGCTGGCAGGGAGCAGCCGAGGGCCGCCTGGAGGGAGATGGAGGGCGCAGGTCAGGGAGTGGTGGCCTGGCCCCGCAGCCCAGAATCCCCAGCATTCTGTGAGCCGATGACTACATTTCCTCTCATTATCTGAGCGTCTTCGGGAAGCCACATGCGGGGGTCTGCTCCCAGAGCTCTAGGCTGCCAAGAAGCCAGGCAGAGGAAGTTGGGAAGCAGCTGATAAGCAGGGCCATACACCAGTCCTCCCAGCATGCTCTGTGTGCAGCGGGTGGGTGAGTGACGGGTACATGTGTGGACACGCACGTGCATGTGTGTGAACCGTGTGAGTCATGGGTGTGCACAGGGTCCGGGTGTGCTGGGTGTATCCTCGCGTGTGCCAGGGGGGAGTGCTGCCAGGGCTGGGGAGCCTCCACCCATAGCACACAATGTCTGAGTCACTCTGGGAAGAGAAGATCCAGTGCCAGGGCCTGTCCAGGATACAGTCATCAGAGCCAAGGGGCAGAGGCCTGGGCTTTTTCTAGGGAAACCTGGGTGGGAATTTGAGGTTCTCTAGCTAAATTCAACAGTCAATTCAGTCTTTTTTTTTTTTTTTTAACCGGGAGGTACCGGGGATCGAACCCCGGTCTCTCCATATGGTAGACGGACGCCGAACCTCTTGAGCCACATCCATTTCCCCGCCAATTCAGTCTTCAACCGAAACCTGCCCCTGCTGAAGCTGAATCAACGTTTGAGGCCCAGAACTCCAGGAAGCGCACCCCACAATAGGCCCCAGCAGCCAGGCACAGACAGAGCTGCAGCCGTACGCCCACCCCAGCCGCCACTTCCCGGCACACCTCCCTGGCTTACAGTGTTCTCAGTCCCTCTCTCTTCCTCCAGGCAGGGAGCCTCGGTCTGGGGGCGGGGGGTGAGGGCCTAAGGAGTCCCAGTGTATTTCTGATGGGGACACAAGAAGCTTTGTCACCTGTTGAGGGAAGCACCAGAGTGGTGAGCAGGTTAGAGAGGGATTTTGCTGGACATGGGAGGATCTTCCCAGAAGGCTTTTGATCCTGACACATCCAGTCCCGCAGTCTCCCAGTTAGGCCCAAGATCCCTTGGGACCAGTGGGACCTGAGGAGGGGCAGCAGGGGAGGGGAGGGCAGGTCTCCTTGCTTCCCCAGGGAACCCCAGATGAGGTCTTCCCAAAGGAATGTCCCGGCTTTCATGGCCCTGGCCAATCTCTGTCCCTGGCTGTGCAGGCTGACGGCTGTTCCAGTGCTTCCATTGTCAGCCTGGACCCAGGGAAGTCCCTGGACAGAGCAGCTGGACTGCGGGATGATGCAGGGAGGAAGGGGGGAGGTGGGAGGGGGGGTCTGGACAGAGAGGATGGAGAAGAGGGTGGAGCGGCAACCCGAGCTGGGAGGGATCTGATCCCATGTGGAGCTGGCAAAGGGCTGAGAGCAGGAACTACTCCCTCCAGCCCAAGCCAAGGCTGGGGGGTGGCCGGAGAGCTGGAGAGCAGGCGCTGCCGGGTGGGGGCTTCCCCGGGGCACCACCGGGCCAGCCCTCTCCCCTCCCTGACCCCGCGCTCTCAGTGTCTGTCTCCTTCTCGGCTAAGTTTCTGCTACATCCCTCTTGGAACTCCAAGATCCAGCTCCTTGACTGTCTGTTGAACGAGAGGAGCAAGGGGCTTGGCTTCACGAGCCGTATGTTTTCGAGCAGGCCTTCTCAGACCTTAGCACGCTCAGCGTCAAGGGGGACTTGCTGGACACGGTGGCTGGGTCCCGCCCGCCAGGTTTCTGGTTCAGTAGGTCTCTGGTGAGGCTCGAGAATTTGCCTTTCGAACAAGTCTGCAGGTGAGACAGCTGGTCTGGGGACCGCGCTGTTCCAGCAAGAAAGAGAACGTGTTCTCAGTGGAAGTGAGCCCGAGCTAAGCACAGCCGCAAGTAGAGACCAAAGATTCTGGAGCGGAGACGTTGACCCGGCCGTGGGAAGGCTGGGGTCTGTTCGGCAGAGCAGGGTTAGAAGGGCCCGTGTTTGAATCCCTCCCGGCCCCTGGCCAGCTGCATGACCCTGGGCGAGCTGCTTAGCATCGACATCTCTGAGCATCAGTCTGCTTATCTGCCAAGTGGGGAAAGAATCACAACCACCAGACTTTCTGCTGTGCCAGCTACAGATGCCAAGCGCCCTCCTGAGCACTTTACGCGGATCACCAGGGTTGGCTCTCACAACGCCCCTATGAGTGGATACTATTGTTATCCCCATTGTACAGGTGAAGAAACTGAGGCACAGGTTGAGCCGCTGCTGAGCAAGAGGCCCAGGAGAGATTCCCATGCAAAGGCTTACACTAGAGAGCCGCTCTCACCCGCCTCAGAGCTACCTCAGGGATGAAGGTGGTGGTTTGTAAACGTTTACCCGGAGCCTGGCACGTGGTCAGCTACACTCCCCAGGCTTCGCGGTGGTTGTTGCTGTTGGGGCCTGGGCGTGCACATCTCCGTGTCCTTGTAGGTTGCGCTCAAGGTCACCCTAGTAAGTGTGTTGACAGTGCAGGATCCACGGAAGGTCAGACTCTGTACAACCATCTCCACTGCACAGAGGAGGACACCGAGGCTCAAGGTCCTTCCTTATTATTTTGTGTCTTAATCCTTTCATGAGAAAAGTTTGTGAATATGCATTTCTTTTTTTTTTTTTTTAAAGATTTAGTTTTTTATTTACATTTATCCATTTTAAACCCCTCCCACCCCCCATCTTTGCTGTTTTTGTGTCCATTCGTTGGGCAATTCTCTGTGTCTGTTTTCTGCCCTCTCTTCTCATCCTTCTCCTCCTGTCTTTGATCCTGGGAGCCTCTGATGTGGGAGAGAGGTGTTCTGCCACCTGTGCCACCTTAGTTCCTGGTTTTTTGGCCCATCTCGTCTTGGCTCTCCCTTGTGTCACTCTCCTGTTATGTCATCATCTGGCTCAGCGGGGCCTGGCTCGCCCGTGCGTGGGGCCTGGCGGTGCACCCGCATGCGGGGCCTGGGGGCTCACCCTCTCGCAGGGCCTGGCCGCTTGCGCGCCTTCTATATTTTTCTTTATTTTACCGGAAGGTCCTGGAGATTGAACCCAGGTCCCTCCATATGGGAGAAGGATGCCCAACCATTTGAGCCACATCCGACCCCCTATGCATTTCTTAGAAAAAGGTAGGCTAATGAAAGAACTGAGTTGCCAAAACCATGTTCCTTGGCCTTCTTTTGCCTGGACCCCAGAATGAGCTCATGCTCCCGAGCCCCCGCTGCGTGGGGAAGGAGGAGCCCTTGCCAGGCCTGTCCCAGGTGGACGAGCTCCCGGGCCAGGAGGAAGAGGCTGCACTGCACGTGCCCGCCACCTGGCGGCCAAATGAGTAAGCGTCCTGCCGCCCAGTCTAAAAGGCAGGGCGGTTATATTCCAGCGGCAGCTGTAGGTGACGTCCCTTTACAGTCAAAAGTAGGTTTGAAATGAACTGGGAGCCTGAGAGTTTTTTAAGGAGGGTGATCTGTGTAGACGCTGCAAATTTATCCATAAATATCCAACGGCCAAAGAGCCAAGGGAGGGGAAGGCTGTTGTTCTCTCCAGAGAACACGGACCTCGTAAGCACCAGCTGCCCTTTTCTTTCTTTCGCCTTTACAACAAAGGACAGAATAAATCAACAGGCTTTTCTAGGAAATAAACTGTTTCATTTGGAAGGATGTCAAAGGCATCTCCTTAGCTTGTTAGAGAGAGCAATGGCAAAAAGCCAAGAGAGACACACGATTGTTCTTCTTTGGGTTTTCACTCTGAGACTGTTCTCTTTCGGGGTCTGAGAGCTAGATTAAGAAATATTTGAGGGAAACGGATGTGGCTCAAGAGGTTCGGCGTCTGTCTACCATATGGAGAGACCGGGGTTCGATCCCCGGTACCTCCCGGTAAAAAAAAAAAAAAAAAAAAGATTTGAGAATAGTTGAAGATTATGTTAAAAATCAATGAGGTATTTGTGGATTTTATTTTATTTATTTTAAAGATTTTATTTATTTATTCATTTATCGCCCCCTTGCTGCTTGTGCTCGCTGGGTCAGCTAACCACGCCGTGCGGGCGGGCTTGCCTTCACCAGGAGGCCCCGGGAACCGAACCCGGGGTCTCCCATATGGTAAACGGGAGCCCTACTGATTGAGCCACAGCTGCTTCCCCATTTTGTGGATTTTAAATGGCTCTAATTGCATATTCTTCTGCAAACCTAGCCGTTTGAGTATGTGGAGGACATGTGGCTTTCCTGGCATCCCAGCATCTGACCACACCTTCGGAGGATTGTTAAAGGGTGTGACCACCTCCTACTGGAGGAATGGAAAAATGCCAGACACTCACTTTCCCAGCCTCCTTTGCAGCTGGGGTTCAGGCAGATGGCCTCGTCTCCTTCCAGACAACCTACCCTTGACTGTGAATCAGGAGGGAGTGACACGAAGAAGTAGAGGCGAGGGGTGCCCTTCCCAGCTGTGTTCAGGGTCAGAGGTGGTAGCTGCAGGGTCCAGGCTTAGCGGCAGCAACAGGCCTTATCAGACTGGTTCTGGGGCACGATTCTGGCATCCCTGCCCCTCGACTTCTGCAAGGCTCTCCAGCCATGAGCTGATGTCAAATCTTGCAACTAAGAACTCAAATACAGAGAACTTTCTGAATTCTTCTGATGGCACATAAAACAGCCTCAGCAGCTGACACTCCTGGCTCCTGAACAACTTCCCGTCAACATTCCAGTAAGAATCCGGAGTGAGTTAATTCCACCCATGTGTTTAGTCCTGGGCCTCCTCAGCCGGAAGTACAAGCTCCTCGGTTCCCCCAGCTCCCGAGCTGTCATCCATATTCAAGTTAGTGCTTCTCTTGGCTCAAAACTCTCCCCATTTGCTTCCTGAAACCTGTTTTATTGGACAGAAATTTGCCTACATCCCTCACCTCTTCACAGACCCTCCCTCCACTTCCTTGCCCTGACTGGAGCCTGCCCTCCTCTGAGGATGCCCCTTTCCCCCTACTTCTTCTGAGTTGGGGGCATCTCGTATCTCAGGGCTGGGCAGGCCTTGGGAACTGGATGGCTCTTCCTTGGAAGCAAGGCCATTCTCCCACAGGCTGCTCCTCCCTGAGGCCATGCCAGCTCCCCATCTCAAGGCCATTCCCCCTACCTGGGATTTGTGGAGGACTTTGGCTCTGTCTTCCTATCTCCACCCGCTCCTCCTACAACCCTGGGCAACCCCAGTGTCCACTGGATGGCCCAGCCACACCTGAGCCTCAACATTCTTTCATTTCCGCATCAATAAGACTTTTTACTTTAATGCCCACTACCCATCCCTGCAGCCTAACCCTGACATTATCACCATATTCACTTCCACCATCTTCTCTGAATACATCTTTCTCTCTACCCTGTAGCCTGGACTCAAGATCACTCACTTCCTGTCCACTTCCCTGGTCATCCCTCTTTGCACCTGCTGTGCCCATTCAGTGCCCCCACCCCCAGCAGGCTTGGTTTCCTCTGCAGGCTGCAGCACCAGCCAAGGGGAGTTGCCAGCGCCCACAGTATGAGTGAATAAGACATAGCTGAGCAGGGGGTGGATCCTCCCAGCAGAACTAAAGCCTTCAACTAAAGGCTCCAGATTCCTGGAATGAGAATGGAGTCTGGGAATGAGAGGCAGGAACTGGAATTAGCTAGAAGGTGGTTTATAGAACATTTGACCTTCCCACACCTCTGACACAGAAGTTCCAACAGTAGGAGGCAATCCCTAAGCCAACAATCAGAGGATTCTTTCCCAAAGACATTAAAGAATCCCGGAACAAAGGCCTCTGCATTCCTGGATTTAAGTTTCCTCACATGAGCACCTAAAAGCAGGGCTCGCCAGTTGACAAGCTCCACCCACTGAAACAGCACCTCGAACAGATACGTGAGAAAGGAGAGAAAGCTCCGTGGACATGGAAGAGGATCCTGCAGCCCCGGGAAGAAAGTTGAGTCATTCTCCTGATAGTTTGCAGCTGACCTTGTGAGGAGAGCAGAGCAGCTGAGCCTGGAAAAAAACAAGCCCCGAGAAGAGAGACAAGCCCTATGCCAGCCTATAGCTGAGATAGGAAGAAGCTGGACCATGGAGCCTTGAGAGGGAAGAGGAAGGCTGAACCCTTGCAGATGTCATCCACCATCTTGCCTCAACATGTGGCTACAGAGTTTGGCTGGAGGGGATTGTGGGAAGATGGTGACAGACTAACAAGTAGAGCTGAATGCTCTCACAAAAACAATGGAAAAAGAACCAAAATCTGTCTGAGGGAACTGCTTTGGGGGTCAGCAGACCAGGACAGTGCTACACAGCTCCCAGGAGGGTGAGGGACAGAGAGATGAAGAAGCTGAAATGTGGGTTACTAAGCCCCTGTGGCAGCCAGGAAGGGCTCCCCTCCCACATCCCCAAGATATTAAGCTCGGGTAAAACCCCTGGCTTGCTGCAGCCAACTGAGAGGGGAACAGACATCTTCCTTCATGTCAGTTGTTCAAGGGAAAAGGGAGAGGAGGTAGGGGTGCTTTTCTTCAGTGAATTCGGCCAGCAGAGCCGGCTTTGGAGCTTGAACACAGGAACACAGGAAAGCCGGGACTGGAAACACCTCAGTGGAAAGGTGCGCTAACTAGTGCCATCTGCTGGCCAGTCTGGAAATTGCATGGACAAAAACTGTTGATGCTCTCTGTATCCAACTCCTGGGAGAAAATCTGCGCCACATTAGTGAGTCCCTGGCCCGATTTTGAAAACTTAAGCAATTTTAAAGACTGAGAATAAGTTGAACCAAATGTCAAAGAAAAGCTGTGGGAAGAAGAAAAAAAAAAAAACACAATAGGCAAGAGAGAGAAATTGGCTATCAGAGTAAATTCACCAACATATTCAGATGCCTAGACATCAGCAAAAAATTACAAGCCATACTAGGAAACAGGAAGAGATGGCCCAGCCAAAAGAAAAAAAATATTCTGAAGAGATACAGGATTTAAGACAATTAATCAATGATAATCACACAACTCTCCTAAACCACTTCAAAGAATTTATAGAAAATGTGACTAAAGAAATAAAGGACATTAAGAAGACACGGGGGGTCGGGGGGAACAGATGTGGTTCAAATGGTTGGGCGTCTGTCTCCCATATGGAGGGACCTGGGTTCAATCCCCAGGACCTCCTGGTAAAAATAAAGAAAAATATAGAAGGCGCACGGGCCACCGGGCCCCGTGTGTGGGTGCGCCATCAGGCCCTGTGAGTGGGCGTGCTGCCAGGCCCCGCGGAGCGGGTGAGGCCCCCAGGTCCTGCGCGTGGGTGCACCGTCAGGCCCTGCTGAGCCACGCAACAAGATGGTGACATAACAGGAGAGGAACACAAGGGAGAGCCAAGATGAGATACGCTGAAAAAACCAGGAACTAAGTTGGCAAAGGTGGTAGGATGCCTCTCTCCCACATCGGAGTTTCCCAGGATCGAATCCCAGTGAAGACAGGAGGAGAAGGATGAGAAGAGAGGGCAGGAAACAGACACAAAGAATTGCATAGCAAATGGACACACACAAAAAAAACCCCAGCAAAAATGGGGGTTGGTAAAAATGGATAAAAGTAAATAAATAAAATAAATAAATCTTAAAAAAAAAAAGAAGACACTGGGAGAGCATAAGAACAATTTGAAAACCTGCAAAGAAAAGTAACAGACTTTATGGGAATGAAAGACATGATGGATGGGATTAAAAATGCATTGGAGGGGAAGCAGCTGTGGCTCAATGGTTGGGCTCCCGTTTACCATATGGGAGGCCCGGGTTCAATTCCCGGGGCCTCCTGGTGAAGGCAGGCTCTGGGTTCAGTTCCCAGGGCCTCCTGGTGAAGGCAGGCCAGCCTGCATGGCATGGTGAGCTGGCGCAGCAAGATGACGCAATAAAGGGAGACAAGCACACACAGAAAAACGCACAGCAAATGGACACAGAGAATACAAGCAGCAAGGGGGGGATAAATAAATAAAAATAAATCTTAAAAAAAAAAATACATTGGAGGCACATAGGAGCAGATTTGAATTGCTTGAAGATAGAATTAGTGATTTTGAAGACAGAACATCTGAACTGGAAAAGACAGGAGAACAGAAAGAGAAGAGAATGGAAAAAATGGAACAGGGTCTCGGGGAATTGAATGACAATGTGAAATGCACAAACGTTCACGTTGTTGGTGTCCCAGAGGAGAAGAGAATGGAAAAGGGGCAGAAAGAATATTTGAGGAAATAATGACTGAAAACTTCCCAATCCTTATGAAGGACATAAATATCAATATCCAAGAAGGACAATGCACCCCAAACAGAATAAATCTGAGTAGACCTACCCCAAGACACCTACTATTCAGAATGACAAATATCAGAGATAAAGAGAGGATTCTGAAAGCAGCAAGAGAAAAGCAAAGCATCACATACAAGGGAAACTCAATAAGATTAAGTGCCAACCTCTTATCAGAAACCATAGAGGAGAGAAGAAAGTGGTATGATGTATTTAAGGTACTGAAAGAGAAAAGCTGCCAGCCAAGAATTCTGTATCCGGCAAAGCTGTCCTTCAAAAATGAGGGTGAGTTCACAGACAAACAATAACTGATGGAATATGTTACCAAAAGACCAGATTTACAAGAGATGCTAAAGGGGGTGCTGCAGCCTGAAAGGAAAAAACAAGGGTGAGAGATTTGGACAAGAGTTTAGAAATGAAGAATATTAGGAAGGGTAAACCAAAGAATAAGAAGACAGACAATAGAACGGTATGCCAACAGAGAACCGAGCAACAAAATGGATGAAGTAAGTAATGCTTTTACAGTAATAACACTGAATGTTAATGGATTGAACTCCCCAATTGAAAGACATAGACTGAAAAAAAAAAAAGAAATTAAAAAAAGACATAGACTGATAGAATGGATTAAAAAATATGAGCCATCTATATGTTTTCTACAAGAGACCTACCTCAGACATAAGGACATAACGAGGCTAAAAGTGAAAGGTTGGATGGTTCCATGCAAATAGTAACCAAAAAAAAGAGCTGGAATAGACCAGATAAATGTAAAATAACAATATTATAGTATATGAACAATAATTACTCAGTGCACCTAGCGAATTGTTCCTGTGATCAGTATTCTGTAAGTTTGTTCATACAAAGTAAACACCTGCTTTTAATTGAAGACTGGAGAAGAGAGATATTTTTGCATACTTCATTTTTAATTTAACCCTTTCTTATGCATACTCATCAATTAAAACAATCCATCTGGATCAATAATGATTTCGCATGACTACTGTCGGAAAAGATTTTGAGTTTTTCTGCCCCATAAAATTATGAGTTGGCATACTGTTATCTCAGTAATTCATTTGAATAAGATGTGAAGAATTTCCAAATAGGGATTTGATTATCCAGAAAGAATATGGCCTAAATGGAAATCAAATAACTAAACCAACAATTTATTTCATTCTTAGAGATTATGTCTAATAGTTAGAGCTGTAATATAAAAATAAGAGTTATAATTAATTTCTATTATTAGAATTATTATTTACATTTATAAATGTTGCTATACTATTTATAATTGATTATAGTATATCTAACCTGGCCTTAAACAAACAAACAAAAAAAACCCCAAACAAACAAAAAAACACCTCCATCAGCTTTTTATTGTCTCATTATTTAATATATACAAACCATCAAGGATCACCAGACCTTTAAAGAAAAATCTGCAACTTGAAAAAGAGAGATCAAAATAAACAAAAATGACCCCAGAGGATACAGAGATAATACAGGGAACTGAAGAAAACTTAAAAACAAAAAGTCTAATTAGTATCCTCAGATCCTAATTTACTATTAAGAAAGGGATATGGTTCAAGAGCCTTGGGAAATTAAAAATGATTGTTGAAACTAAGATAAACGTCATAGAAAGTTTATCATCTCAACCTGTTCCCTCCATGGTCACCATGTCAGAGGAAGAGAGACCTGGGAGGTTGTGCCCCAGCTCTCAAGTGCTTTGACTCAGAAGTGACACGCATCACTTCTATTCCCAACATACTGTCCAGAATTAGTCATATTGTTCCAACCTACCTGCAAGAGAGGCTGGAATGTTGTCCTCCTGGGTATCCCGACAGGAGAAAATAAGGTAGGACTTGATGAAAACATGGCATTGTCTGTGCCACTCCTAATTTTTTTTTTTGAGGTACTGGGGCTGGGGATTGAACCTGGGACCGCTTTTTGTGGGAAGCCGGCACTCAACCAATGAGCCATGTTGGTTCCGCTGAGTTGGTGTTTCATTTGTTTGCTTTTGTTTTTAGGAAGCCCTGGGGATGAAACCTGGGACTTTCGATGTGGGAAGCAGGCACTCTGCTGAGCCACATCCGCTCCCCTCTAACTTTTCTAAACTCTTTTTTGAAATTCATCATTCATATATGAACATCCATAAACAATAAGTGTATAGTACAAGTTGTCACTAACTTAAAAAATGAATTAAAGGCAGTAATTGGAGATTATCCCCTCTTGAAATATTCGCTATATCAGTTAGCACATTAAACCTTCTGAAAAGGTTTGCAATAAATCTGGAATATTTATTTATTCCATAATTAAGCCCTTTTATCTAAAGTTTAATGTCCCTAGATATTAAAAGGCATGGCGGTTACATTCCAGCAGCAGCAGTGGAATATAGTATCCTGAGGAACTAGTATTCTGAGAAGCAAACTCTGGGAAACTCTCCTAAATGTGTCAACTGATGTTACCAGAAGAATAGTCCTTTAAAGAGACCACAAAGAGATCGAAATCGCTAAGAGACAGGGTAATTTATATAAAAGTCGAGGATGAGTTAGACCTGAGGCTGAGAGAGGAGAGGAAAATCCTGAGGTAAATTTTCTGAGATGGGAAAGGCTTGGGAAGCAATGAGAGGGCTGGGGTTGAGGAGAGATTAGCTCAGGTCACAGGCTGAAGTATGAAGAAGGTACAGCTGTAAGCTCTGGTACTATCAGTGGCCAAGAGGCTCTTTAGGCACCAAACTCAAGGCCTTCATGGCTGGCAGGAGTCTTAGGGCTCATTCAAGTCAGCCTCTTCATTTTACAGACAAAAAGGGTGAAGGTTGGAGAAGGGATGGGAATTTCTACTTTTTTCCTGATTATTAAATAAATTTACACTCAAGGAAGACGATTAGAAAAAATACAAGAAAACTCAAGTCGATTTAAAAAAGTCCCACTCTGTAAAGAGAACACTATTTACTTTGGACCAGACCACTGCCACCAGGTGGCGCCAAACCTCAGCTGGCCTGGGCCGACTGGGCAGACACAGCTACCCAGAGCTCCCAGTGTGCCTGCCAAGCTGCCCAGGACATTCATTAACCTCACAATAATGTAGCCCTGCATTTCAGAGCTGAATTTTTCTGGAGCCCTCATACTGGTTATGATGAGATTTTATTTGATCAGTCTTGCTAATTATTTTGTACAAATCTTCCCTGTCAATTTTTTTTTTTCTGGTCTATTCAATCTATTAGTGCTTGAGAAAGGTGTGTTAATAAAGTCTGTATTATTGATGATTTTCCTTTGTAGTTCAGTTTTTGCTTTATTTATTTTGAAACAGTGTTATTAGGTGCATAGCCATTCATGGCTGATATTTTCCGATCAATTATTTTGACTAAAATGAAATATTCGTCTTTGTCCCAACAAGTCATTTTCACCTTGAATTCTATATTATCTGATTAGTATTGGTATACCAGCATTTTGTTAGTAATTGCTTGATATATCTTTTTGTCTTTTTTTTCCAGCTTCCTGTGTGCATCAGTTAGGAATTCCTTTTGGTTCATATATAACAGACTGACTAAAGTAATTTAACCAATAAGGACTCATTTTTTCTCACATAACAAGAGGCCTAAAGGAACATGGTCCAGAGGGGGTGAAACTCAAGGAGGTCATCAAGCACCCAGGCTCATTCTGTCCTTCTGCTCCTCCATAGTTAGAGCAAAATTGGCGTAATTTCTTTCATGATTAAAAGAAAGCTGCTCTAACTTCAGATATGGTGACAGTGTTCAGGCAGGAAGAAGGGAGCAAGGGCAAAGGACAAAAGAGACATACCAGATGGATATGTCATTTTCAGCATAAAAGTAATGCTTGAAAGAAGCTGAACCCAGCAGATTTCCACTTATATCTTAGTGCCTAGAACTGGGTTGTGTGGAGACCACCAGCTGCAAGAGTCTGAGGGGTTCAGCCTTTGGAAATGGGCACATTGCCACCCTGAACAAAATAGCGGTTCCACTAATAAGAGGGGAGAATGGATTTGGGGTGGCTAACTGGCAATGTCTGCTGCACCATGGTATTTTGCTTTTGGTGTCTTTTACAAGCCATACATAGAAGAATTCTTTTGGAAAATCCTAGTATGATATTATAAACCTTCAAAAATAAAACAGTGTAGGACCAGTACCCGAATGGTCAGGGATACACAGAATATAAATTTCAGAAATAGACCCAAATATGTGTGGTGACTTAATAATGCCATAAGGGTGACATCTCAAATTAAATGGGGGAAGTCATGGACTTTTCAATAAATTATGTTGGAAAAAAAAACAAACAAAAATGCTAGATCCATACCTCACACTGTGCACCAAACACCAGGATAAATTCCAAGAGGACCAAAGATCAAAATGCTAAAAAGAGAAAAAAAAAGCAATATTTGCAGTCTATGAGAAAACATGGAGTAATTATTTCATAACATAACCCATATTTCAAAGTGGGTGTGGTAGATTGCAAATGACCACAAATTCTTTGTAGTTCCTCCCATCAAGAAATGGAGTCTATTTCTCCAGCACTTGAATCTGGGCTGGCCTTGTGACCTGTGTAGACCAAAAAAATGAGCAGAAGTGCCATTGACAATTGCCAGTCAGAGCCCAGGCTTCAGAAAGCCTTGCAGCTTCTGCTTTTGCTCTCTTGGAAGGGTGTGTTGTGTGAAGAAGCTCAGGCTGGTCTGCTGATGGTTGAGTGACCACATGAAAGAGGCCAGCCGATATGGGTGAGGCATCTGTATTAGTCAGCCAAAGGAGTGCTGATGCAAAATACCGGAAATTGGTTGGTTTTTATAAAGGGTATTTATTTGGGGTAGAAGCTTACAGTTACCAGGCCATAAAGCATAAGTTACTTCCCTCACCAAAGTCTATGGCCACGTGTTGAAGCAAGATGGCTGCTGATGTTTGCCTAGGTTCAGGCTTCTTGGGTTCTTCTCTTCCCGGGGCTCCGTTTCTCTCCAGGCTCAGCTCCTCTGTTTCCTCCACAACATCAGCTGTAGACTATGAGTCTCTCTAGGCTTTGCCTCTTTCCACAAGCCCAGCTGTGAGCTGTCAGGCCAACGGCTCATCTCTTTTCCTGGGGCATTCTCTCCTTTCTCACGACCAAGCTCCTCTGTGTGCTTACTACCCTGGGCTCCAGCATTAAAACTCAGGATCAGAACTCCAACTCAAAAATTCCAACTCTGTCCTTTGCCATGTCTTTTATCTTTGATTCCCCACCCACCAAGGAGGGGCTCCACGCCCTACTGACATGGCCCAGTCAAAGCCCTAATCAT
Organism: Tolypeutes matacus; assembly: GCA_026826555.1. NCBI lineage: Eukaryota > Metazoa > Chordata > Mammalia > Cingulata > Chlamyphoridae > Tolypeutes > Tolypeutes matacus. The sequence continues at coordinate 5,734,898 of JAKSZT010054478.1, forward strand.
AACTTAATCATGACCAGACGAACAGACCAGTTTACAAACATAATCCAATATCTATTTTTGGAAATCATAACTATATCAAATTGCCACAGCATCCTACGGCATCCAGCTCCAGGTGAGCTGGCCCAGATCGAAAGGACCACCTAGTCACCCCATGGCAATAAGTAAATAAATGATCATCTATTATTGTGGAGCAATGTGCAATTAAAACAAAATTCCACCATTTGTAGAAATTTATCCTGCAGATAGATTTGGAACAGGTACAAAATGACATAGGTTCAAGATTATTCATTGTCTTCATTGTTTGTAATATCTAAAGACTGGTAGCAATTTAAGACTGGTAGCAATCTAAACATCCATTGCTAGAGGGTGGATAAATAAATTACTATATATTCAAACAAAGGAATACTAGGCAATCATAGGAAAAAAGAAAAAAGAAAAGTAGCACTTATATGCTGATATGGAAAAAGCTTCAAGATATATTGCAAAGGTACATATGAACAAAGATGCATACAGGAATGTTCATAATGGATTTATTCATAAGAGCCCAAACTGATAAGCCAAATGCCTACCAACAGGTGAATAAAGTATGGTATATTCATATCATGAAATACCACACAACAAAGAATGAATGACAGGGAAGCGGCTGTGGCTCAATCAGTAGGGCTCCCGTTTACCATATGGGAGGTCCTGGGTTCGGTTCCCGGGGCCTCCTGGTAAAGGCAAGCCCGCCTGCGCGGCGTGGTTAGCTGACCCAGCGAGCACAAGCAGCAAGGGGGGGGGGATAAATGAATAAATAAATAAAATCTAAAAAAAAAAAAAAAAAAGAATGAATGACAGATGCACCCAACAGCATGAATGGTTTCAAACATATTATGTTGAGCCAAAGAAGCCAGACACAAAGAGAACGTACTGTCTGATTCCATTTATGTGACTAGTAAGAGCAGGTGAATCTAATCTAAGGTGATAGATGTCAGAGAAGTGGTTTACCCTGGGATTGGGGAGGTGCGTATGCACTGACAGGGCAAGAGGGGGCCTTGTGGAGAGAAGGGAATGTTCCATGTCTCGATTTTAGAAGTGGCTATGCAGGTCTAGATACATGTAAACAATCAATGAATTGTATACTTTAACTGTAAGCATTTTACTGCATATAAATTCTACATTTATAAAAAGATGTGTTGCTAAAGTGAAAAAACAAGATTCAAAACAGCATGTATAGAATGTATGTAAAAATCGAGGGGACAGGTAAAATATAAATTCATGTTTGCTTAAACAATTTCTGTAAGATTACAAAAGAATCTAATGGGGATTATTTACTCATGGGGAGCTTGGCAAATAAAGGTCAGGGAGGGGAGAGGGAAGCTTTTCCCATTAACCTTGTTCTAGTTTTGGACTTTTGAATCATATGCAATTATTTACTCACTCAAAAAATTAAAAATTTTAAGTTTAAATATAATCCAGGGGAACAGATGTTGTTCAAGTGGTTGAGTGCCTGCTTCCCATGTATGAGGTCCTGGGTTCGATCCCCAGTACCTCCTAAAAAACAAACAAATGAAAAAACACAACTCTCATTGGGAAGTGAATGTAGTTCAGTGGTTGAGCGTCTGCTTCCCATGTACGAGGTCCTGAGTTCACTACCTGGTACCTCCTAAAATTAAAAAAAAAAAAAAAAAATTATATATATATATATATAGCAGACTGAGAACTGCTGCATTTTATTAGGCAAATTTATGCCATTTACATCTGCTGTTTGAACTTTTCCTGCATTCTAGTTTTGTGCTTTTCTTGTTTCCTTTCACGCAGTTTTTTGGATTTTTATTGTGCCTGTGGTTTGAAAATTCCATCTTTCTAGCAGTCACCATAGTTAACACTCCTACATAAATTCATTCTTGCACAATGTCCAGAGTCGACCATTTTCCATACTGTCCTACCAAGCAGATGGAGAAATTTTGAATGCTTTGACTTCCACCCATTCTTTCCCCCTAGCACTCCTCCTTCTATATATTTGGGAATTTTAGACTCAGATTTGTGTGGGTGTAATATATATACACACATACTATATATAAACATTAAATATATAAATATATTAAAGATATACAATTTTAAGTAATTTCTACATTTCTTAGAGTGGGTTCTGGCATTGCACTCTCTGGAATTTCTTTGTGCTAGTGCGTAGTCACCAGTAGTTCCTCCACTGTGGGTCTGTAACCTTCTTGAGTTCTTTCATATTTGAAGACATCTTTCTTTTGCCCTCACCTTTAAATGATAGTGAAGCTAGATACTTTTAAGTTCAAAATTATTTCTTCCAGCAGTTAGAAGCTATTGCCGTGCTGTCTTCTTGCCACCATGAAGACTGATGTCAGTTGTTCCCTCATAATCCTTTTGTAGGAAATCTACATGCACCCACTGTCTGCCCGGTTGGTTTTGGTTTTAGGATTGTCTCTTCATCCGCCATGTTACACAATTTCATCATGTTGGGATCAAACTTTAATCTTCCTTCGTATGGCCAGCCCTTTCAACTTGAGGAATACGTTTCTTCAGTTCTGAGAAATCATCTTTTTCTTTAACTATTACCTCCATGGTGGTTTGAAGCTGTACGTACCCCTGAAAATCATGTGCTTAAAGCTAATCCATTCCTGTGAGTGTAAACTATTGTAAGTAAAGCCTTTTGATGAGGTTATTTCAGTTAAGGTGTGACCCAGGGTGAGTCTTTATCCTCTTATGGGATGAATAAAGAGAGAGAGAAAGAAAGGGGGTGGGTGGGTAGAGAGAGAGCACACCACAGAAGGAACAAAACCTGGAAAAGAAGGGGGAGACCAGCAGTCACTACTGTGTGCCCTGCCATGTGACAGAGTTGTCTACAATTGCTGGCAGCTGATCTTCGGGAAGAAAGCATTACCTGATGATGATGCTTTGATTTGGACATTTTTGTCAGCCTCAAAACGGTAAACTTGTAAGCTAATAAATTTCCATTCTGACAATACATTTCATGGTATCTGCTTTGAGCAGCTTAGCAAACTAAAACACCTCCCTTCCGTACTTCCTTTGGGAACTCCAATTTGGATGGATGTTGGAATTTCTGGTTCTATTCTACCCATCTGTATTGGTTTGCTACTGGCTACTGAAATAAATATGGTGGCTCAAACAATATTGACCCCTGCCATAGACCCCAGCAGGCAAGTACCACCCCCACAACCTTCCCCCTGCAGAGCAGCTGCTCAGGCCCCAGCACCCAGACCCCCAAACCGGGAGATGGCCGAGAGGGTCTCCCTCACCTGAGTGTGTTCTAGTCTTTAAGAAGACGAAACTGGCCTCCAAATTTAAAACTACCTTTATTTATAGTTGGCTTAATATAAGATGCCATCATCAATCAGCAGAATTATAAAACTGTACAGGAGGTACAAAAATATGCTGTTTAACTTAGGTAATGACCCTATCATCAAGCTTTAAAAATACACATAAAAATTGTACAATTTGGCAGTTTATAAAATATAAAGCTAAAAAGAGGGTTTTAGGCTCCACGAAGAGGACTGTATTACACAATTAACACATACCTATTTGATAATTAACCGTCCCCAGAGAAGACACAATGGCACAGAATTTTTTTAAAAAAAATCACCTAAAAATTAACATTTTACCCCGACCAAATCATTCACCCTTTAATGACAAGACTACTACAAGGCGTCCATCCCTTGGAAGGATACAGTATAACTTTTCCTTTTCCAGTTTTATAATGGTCAGGGGTGTCCAAAGTAAATCTGATGTGCTTTAAGCAAGTACAGTTGTAACTGGATACACTTCGGCGTAAAAATTAAATAAATATAAATAGGTTAAATAAATAGGTCATTGCAAAAAGACCACCACACAAGGTTTGCATCTGAGAATGCCATGTAGGTAGCCGGTAATGCTTTCTAGGTAGGTGGGGTTGCCCCCGTCACAGCTTTAGGACACTGAAGAGGAATACTGTATCCACCAAACATATCAAGAGCACAGGCAGAAGGGAAATGGGAAAGAATGGGGGGATTTTGGCCGCAACTGTTGGTTAAGGTTCCTCTAGTGGGAAGCTCTTCACAGATGTGTTCCATTGTGGTTTCCCAACAAAAACAGAAAGGATTTAAGTTCCAATACAAATATCAAAACCAGAGTTACTCATGGGAAACTGTTCCATAAAGCAAAGAGAGTAGACACTTTGGTTTTAAAGAGAATGGTCCAATCCTGAAAGGCAGAATTTTTGCTCATGGGACAACTGATGAGTTTCTTCTAAGAAAAGCCAATGCCAGGCCACACACAACTAAAATAACTACTCCAGGATGGTAAAGGAATGGGCAAAGAAAAGAAATGCTAGGAAATACACAGCCATGCAATTCCATAATCTAAAAGAGCAGAGCGGGGCAGCTAAACCAAGATGGTCAAGAGGCTCTTTACAAGTGGGCTGCTTCTCTTTCAGCTCTCCTGGCACAGAGGCTGTGAAAGCTGAGCCCGTCCAGAATCAAAGGGAACAGACTGAGATGGAGACGGGAACAGTCTCGGGAAAACCAAACCTGGCCAAAGTCCAGCTTCTGAAGAGAAAGCGGCCAAGGAGAGAAAGTTCTACAACCCAAAGTCCCCACATCCACAAGAAATTTTAGATCAGCAACTAATTAGCCTCTTTTATTGTAGTGAGAAATAACAGCCAATGATAAATGAATCACATTCACACAAAACCTTACCAAAAAGGATCAGGGTTAACTCTGATAAAAGATCTTTCTTTCTAGAGTGGGAAGAATACTTTTCTGGACCCACTAACCTGGGGATCTTCCAATACAATAGAAGCACTTGATCAGAGGGGTGCCTCACTGGAAAGAGCCTATGATGACTGACTATTGCACTGGAGGCGGAGGGGGGGGGCGGCGGGCACCTTTGCATCCAGGATTTTATATTCCAGCCACTAGGTGGGTTAGTGACTTATCAAGTAATACCAATGATTCCCGAAAGTGCAAATGCTTTGATTTCTAGTGACTCCTGGAGGTCTTTAAAAACTGAAGTTGAAAAAACTCACAAAGCAACAAGAGAAATTCTGGCATGTATGCACACACAGCTAAAGACAGAGACAGGTTCAACACAAGATCTAAGTAAATTGTTGTGTCCTTTTGGTTTCTAGCAGATGTAACTACATCTGTCTTAAAGAGGATAGTGTACTTCTAAGAAATTAAACGGAAAAAAAAGTTAAACACCCAGTAACTGCAGAAGTCCCATTACTTGAATTAAACAGCTCAGCCACAACAGATGTACAATGTCGCAGAACTCTGTTCTGGTCCAAAAGGCAACGTCATACTGCATTGAGTGCAAGAGGAAATTAAAATTATAGAGATTAGAATTGGATTTACCAGACAATGCCCATGGTCTTTTCCATGACAAGTGTCCATGTGAGACCTCTTCAAACCTCAGAAGGACTGACAGGTTTCTAAAGGCGATGGATAGAGATAGGCAGAAGGTGGCCTAACCACATCTGGGTGATTTCTGGGCCATGTGCAGTTTTAAGACAGAAGAGATGGAAATCCAGAATGAATTTCCTGCCTGTGCACTTTTGGTTTCTGTCATAGCCTAGATGTTTGCTGTTGTCTCTCTCACTGTAAGCCTTCCAAAGGCAAAGATTGTGGCTGTCTTGCTCATCTCTATCCCTAGCACCCAGTATCAGGCATGGCTCATGTAATAAGTGCTCAAATAAAATATGATGTATACATGAGTTTGAGAAATTTGGAGTGGTTGGAAACTAGTATGAATAGCAGAAAAGGCATTTGATAAAAGTTGTCCTGGTGGCGCAATGAGCAGAGACAGGGACATGCCAAAACCATTGGGCAGCTAGAAATCACCTGGCTATTCCCCAAAGAGAAACTTCAGCAATGACAACAGTTGAGGCAGTGGTCTTTGTGACAGCACAGAAAGCCCCAAGTCCTGTTAAGTCACTCGAGGCACCTTCTCCTCTGATTCTCTCTCAGGGCATCACCACTCAGGGCCATTGGCAAAGCTGGCTGGTGGAGCTGCGTGGAGAATGGCATCTGAAGCAGGCCCGTCACAGGGTGTCGTAGTGTAGGAGAGAGAAGCTGTCTGGCAGTTTTTCTCCTGAGAGAAGGACAGCATGGCAGAAGGTGCCAACGTCCTGGGGTCCCAGGGCTGAATGAGGTCATCGAAGAGGATGAAAGATGTAGAAGATGAATATTGAGGGAAAAAAGTCACTTTTGGCATTATGAAAGGAAGGGAAGTGAATTCTACAAAGCCAGAATAAGTACTTTTGACCAGTGGCCCTGATAAAAATACACAATCAGAAAACATCCTACACAAAGAAACAGTGATTCCTATCTAAGTTAGTAAAACCGGACAATCAAATTCTTACTACTGAATGGAATTTGCAGAATTCGCCAGGACTGGAAAAAGTAGAGAACATTTCCTTCCAGAGTCCCTGATTCTATTTAACCTCTAAGGCTCTTGGTAGAGAAAAGACAGGAATTGTTGACTAAAATTAAAGTAAAAAAATTATATTAAATTTAGGGGGAAAAAAAAAAAAAAGAAGAAGAAGGTGGCATTGACATAATTTAGGGAATATAACTTTGAAGTGAATATATTTACATAGTGTTGCTATAATGTTTTCCTCTTCATCATTAGAGAATGCTCTACATGCAAGCACTCTTTCTTTAGGGGAATGGGGATTTTGGGTAGTTTAACCGCACAAAAGAAGATGTATCATAGCTTGTATTTCTTCTTCATGAGTAAGCATAAAGTTTAGCTTACTTACAGCTAATGTAGCATTCTACAGTTTGATCAAAATACAGTTATTAATATTTTCCAAGAATGACACAAAAGCCTGCCCACTAAGTGTGGTGACCCTGATGGGCCTCCCAAGCCCCTGGCCCCAGCACCCCCAGCAGCTCCTTCCTGCTGCCTCAGTGCAGAGGCGCCTCATCCCCGCCCGGCCCCCTGGAGGCTCTGGGAGTGGGGGTGGGGTGGGCTGTGAGTGTCCCACGCAGCCTGCTCTCTGAGGCCCGGCCTGGGCTGGGTTGGAGCTACTCTCCTTGATAGCCAGATATCGTCACCTCTTGCCCCAATGGCTCCTGAACATCCCTGAATGGCCCAAGGCACAAATCCACCAAAGGCCATGGGGTGCAGGCCACCAGGGCCCTGGGCCGCAGCTGCCTCTAGAACAAAGTGTCCTCTGAGAGAAACCTGCAGCCGTGACCTCCCTGTCCAGAACGCATCACTGACCAGTCCCTGATATTGTGTCCCATGGAAGGCTCTCGCTGGCTCTGAGAAAACACTGGTTGGCAGTAACCTGGGATCCTCTGGGCTCATTCGTGATCAACGTGCTATCTCTTGTCCCCCGGAGTGACGCCCTCTGAACAGCTTCCTCAGCAGCCCTCACCTCTCAAGCCCCGCTCCTAGCAGCGGCAGCACTTGGTGCGTTCCCAGTCCAGCTGGTTGAGGAGAGAGATGCCCTGGTCCCAGCATGTAGCCAAAACTTAGGATTCCCTCCTCTCCCTTCCTTCAAGCTTCTCTCAGCCCACAGAATTACATGAAACAGGGATTTTAAAAAGAAAGAGAAGTCCGAAGCAAGTTTATCGAGTAGAGGGTTGAAGGTGCTCCTTTCACTGCCTCTGGTGGGTCCTCCTTTGCAGACATCTCTGGCTGTAAAGTGTTCGTTCGTGGCCAACATTTTCCCAGCCCTGTTGGTCGGCAGGGGTCACCTTGCCCGCTTCCTGGGGTCAGCATTATCCTCTGCTGGCTGCAGAGCAGGCAGCTCAAGGCACTTGACTGGGAAGGCTGGTCTCCCTGCTAAGCCGGAGGAGCCAAGCTCTGGGTCGTGTGGACCAGGCCCCCCGTCACAGCTGGGGCCGCCAGAATGCAGGGCCTGCCCTGGCTCAGAGGGCATCTGGAGTCACTGGGACCTGGGGCTCTGGGGGGTCCTGGGGGTAGTAGGGCTGGAAGAGTCTCTCATGGCTGCACAGCTCCATGGCCCGGTGGGTGTGGGAGAGAAGGTGGGGGAAGCGTGATGTGAAGTAGCGCACAAAGTCGTCAGGGAGGGAACCGAGTGTCTCCCGCACCTCCGAGGGGAGCTCCCGGTAGTGGTGCTTCTGCAAATGGGACAGACACACAGACACAGAGACTTAGCAGGTAGAAAGCTCAGGAAGCCCTGGTAAAAGATCCCTCAGTACTCAAACAAGATAGAATGTTAGTGATTTTGGTTCTCCACAAAGAAAAGGAAAAAAGTTTTTGCAGTGCATACTCTAGCCCCATCCCCTTGCCTGCTTCCTTTCCCTCATTCAGGAAGGGCCTAGGAAGAGGTCTGGAGCCTGAGCAAGGCCCAGCTGGGGAGAGCAGGGAGGAGCCTCACCCCCCAAGGGGCTGGCTGGGCAGGGGACAGACAGGCTTTCCGTGCTGGTCAGCACCAAACGGGATTCCTGGTGGCCTCAAGTGGAGCAAAGCCACCTGGAATTGCGCTGCCTGCCCCTGTGGGCTTGGAGGCCGCGCTAGGTCCGTTTGAAGGCTGCCTGGTGACAGCACAGCCTGAGTGCACTCCCAAGCCCCTCCAGAGGACAAGTGGGGCCCCTGCCCTGAGCCCCTGGAGACCAGGCTGCCCACTGGGGGTATGTTTATGTTATGGCGCAGGTAGAGGGCACCCTAAAGGCAGCAGAGAGAGGCCACGAAGGCCCCAAGAACCAGAGAGGCCAGCTTCACAAAGCCTAACTCCCCACCACAACGGCCCTGGAGAGAAGGCCAGGTTCAGGGAGGAAAGAGACCAGTTCGTCAGGTCTGGCTAAGGCCGCCCAGCCTCTGAGGTGTCAGCATGCCAGCAGGCTGCAAGGAGGAGGGTGCCTGTGTTGCTGCCACTCTGCCCCCCATCCTGTATTCCCAACCCTTTACCTTATTTCTCATTGCTCGGAGGAGATCTCTGACGGAGCCACCTTTATAGGTTCTGAATTTACGAAGGTCTAGAAAAAAAAAATCAAGGAAATTTAAGCAAATAAACAAGCAAACAAATTTTAAGAGAACAATTCCTGAAGCCTCTGGGGATTAAGCAACCAGGCTGATGTGCAGCACCCCTCCACGGCCACGACCCACGGGAGCATGTCACCCAATGGAACCTGAAGGTGAGGTGGTTCTGAACCCCACCTCCTGATGGTACCTATAATCGGAAATAACCGCCCACTTTTTCAAACCTAGCACGACACCTATTACTAACCTGTCACTAGAAAGGGAAAACAAATAAGTGCAAACAGTCTACTTTGTACTTAAATCACAGAAGACACACCCAAAGTCTCAAACCCTATAAGCGGTACTGGGAGCCCGAAGAGCCTGGCGTTGCCATTTCCATGTTTGCGTCTTAGAAACAGCTGCCTCTGAAACATTTCTGCCAGCTCTGACTCCCGCATCTCGGGGGCTTCAGCCCGAGTCACCTGTCTGGAGGGGGACGGTGATGTTCTCCCGCCAGTCCATCTTCACCACAGCTCTTCCGCCTCGCTCCAGCTGCTTCACTATCGGGCTGTCCAGGGACTCCTTTTCTATTCGGTCACTCACGTCCTGTGAGGGAAACAAGGGCATTTTAGAGACGCTGAGAGCGGGAAGGTCGACGCGCTCCCAGCTTTGCGGGTTGTAAGCAGATGGAGCTCGCAGCAAGCGCTCTGCCTCCCCCCACCCCAAAGCCATTTGCTTTTTTCCTACAAGGCAGCCGTGACTGCTCATGGGGGCAGGCCTGCACAGACCCCCTGCGGTGGTGGAGGGGTGGTCCAGCCGCACACTGGTACACACTGGTCCAGCCCCTGAATGCATGGCCTGTAGTTCCCACACGCACACGCATATCCACGCTGCACGGAGCCCTGCGTGCAGTCTGTGTTCATCATTGAACAAAAAGAGCTCAATTGTGATTTGCACCCAGGGCTTCATCTACACATAGAGACGGACCACGCTAAACCTATAACTGGTGGAGAGTCATCGTTCCTCATTTGCACATTAGAAGGTCGGATGGTTTGAGAGGAGACTTGGTGATGAGCGTATAGGCCCTGCAGGTCCCAGCCTTGGATGCAAACCCTGCCCCGTAGCTGACGGCGACAGTGCAGAGGGAGCACCAGCCTCTCCAAGCCCCTGCCAGTGAGACGGGTGGGCAGGAAGAGGCTCACACCTGCTGGTGTACAGCTGCCTACAAGACCAAGTCTTCTACTTCGCTGATGAAACCGGGGATAGACTGGCTGAACCTCTGACTAGCAACTGCTAGAAAAAAGCCTTGGAAAGATGACAGATTGTGGACGTGGGTACACTGGGAACACGTGGTTCTGGGCTGCAAACCATTCCAGCCAGGTGATAAGGATGGAATGCCAGAGATACTTGGAGCTACTGGAAATTTAAATCCTAACCCATGCTGGGGTGAAGGTCCCTTTTTGAGTTTTATTCCTGCTTTGTATTTTGTCTTCAAAGTGTCCTGATTAGTTTTCTGAAGTCCTTTACAGACATTTAGAATTTTAAAATTATCTCCCATGGAAAACAATTATCAGCTCTTCTATTATACATACCAACTGGCTGCCATGGAAAATAGCATTAAACCTGTTCCCTAACCCCAATCCCTGCAAACAGTTACTAAGCATATGCTGCGCACAGGCAGTGTCCTAGGTGTTGGGGACACAGCAGTGAACTATGCAGTTGAACATTCTGACCCTCCAGGAGCTTACTTTCTGGGGGGTTCACTGTGGCCAAGCCTCCAGACAGACTCCAAGACAAGAGGACAAGCACTTCTAAATCCTGATGCTTACCAGGCTCTGCTCTGGGCCTAGACCCGGGAGGGAAAGCACTGCCTCCACCTGCCCATTCTTTAGAGCCGGTGGGAGGAATCGTGGATGAGCTATGCTAAACTCACAGCCAGGGAAGACTTCAAGAAACACTCCCTTTCCACAGAGCCACCTGGCAATGTCATTAGGCTTTAAAACAGCCAAACCCCCAAGGAGTTCATATCCATTGATCCTATACTTTAACTTCTCAGAATTGATCTTTTTTTTTAAAGATTTATTTACACCCCCCCACAAACACGTTGTTTTTGCACTTGCTGTCTGCTTGTCCTTTCTTTAGGTGGCACTGGGAACCGATCCTGGGACCTTCCAGAATAGAGAGAGGCACTCAATCTCTTGTGCCACACCTCAGCTCCCTGGTCTGCTGCGTCTCTTATTGTTTCTCCTCTGTCTCTCTTTTTGTTTCATCATCTTGCTGCGCCAGCTGTCCGCGCAGGCCAGCTTGCCGTTATCAGGAGGCCCTGGGAATCAAACCCTGGACCTCCTATATGGTAGCCGGGAACCCAAGAGCTTGAGTCACATCTGTTTCCCTCTCAGAATTGATCTTAAGCAAAAAGAGATCTGGGCAAAGATTAAGTAAAAGATAACAGAAAAAAAAAAAAAAAAAAATCCAGCATAAGGATATGTTTAAATTATGATTCTTGAATGAATTACACAATGTTTGGGATTTGCTTCTAAATAATCTGGGGTGAGGAGAGAGTGGAAGCTGAGTTAATAATCATTGGAGCTGGGTGATGGGTACATGGGAATTCATTATAGTAGTCTCTCTACTTCTGTATATATTTAAAATTTTCCATAATATAAAGTTTTAAAAGTAATGGCACATCCATATTATTGGATATGCCACTTTTGATTGTGGCAATATGGAGAGGGTCAGGATTAAAATTTTAGAACTTTTAACATGAAAAAATACTTAAAATACTATGTACAGTACAAAAAAGAAGGGTATAAAACTGTATATACAGTTTGAGCCCAATTACACTTGAATATATGTGAAGAAAATATATTAAAATGTCAGAGACAAATCTGTGCTGCCCAAGGGCAGGATGTTTATACAACTCAAGGGGAGGTGGCCCTGCCACTGAGAGTTCCTGCCCTGAGAAGCAGCTTGTTCCAGTTTCAGGTTTGAGGTATGTTCAGGCCACTCCATTAGCCCTACTATATCCCTGTGCTACAGAATGGCAACATGAAACTTCAGCATTCAAAGAAAAAGAGTGGAGTTAGGTGAGGGTCGGAGATGGCTGCTGACCATCACCATGAATTCCCCAGCAAGAACTTTCTTCTGCCATTTTGCTACTTGATGTTTCAAACCCATGAGGTAGATTCCATTCTCATCTGCTTATAATGTGCAAAGAAGCTGTAATGCTACAAGCTCCCACTTGTGGTTTACTGAGTCAAAAAGGTACTTCCCCTACCTTTGTCCACTGGCTTCTAGGGAAGCCTAGAAATCACCCTCAAATAGCAAGATCATTCCCCAGGCTTTGGCTTGTTTTGCAGACCGACATAAGCCGAGCATGAGGTAGAAACCTGGCCTGGCATCCTTGGATGACCTCTAAGACCCCGGGCAAATCCAACAAAGCAAAAACAAGATTGTTATGGAGAAGCTTCAGGACAAAACTGAAATCCGCGTTAAGGGCTTGAGGGAAGAGTGGTCAGAAAGCTGTGGTTTAGAGTGTAGGTGAGCTTATATAAGGGGCAGGAGGGACAAAGGAAGGTGATCAGATGAAAGGACAGAGTGAAGTAGTTGAAAAATAGCCAAGCAAGTAGCCAAGGAAGTTCACAGAGCAGGGACATGTAACCAAAGATTTTAAGAGTCAGAATCGCTAAAAAGTATTTAAGAGAGAGATCTTTTTTAAAAGTCCTCAGGGAATTCTGTTGAGTAGCTCTAGTTGAGAGGGCCACAGATGAATTTCAAGGGATTTTGGGAGTCTCCTGAAAAGCATATCTATGGATTCCTGACACCCAAAGGACTAAAACCACAGTGTTTTCAAGGATCTCCTAGAGACTGAGGAAATGAGTGGTCACTAAATTATTATTATCTGGAAGAGAAATCTGTGCAAGAAAGGAAACTTGACAGTCCCACAATGCTGAGGACCAACACCAGCCCCAGCGCAGGTGCATTTAAACTGTCAGTCGAACAAGTGTGTCAGTGATTTCCTATGATGGTGAAAAGTTCTATTCTGCTCACCATTAATCTATACTTTGGAATACTTCTCATTCTACAGAAAGTGAGTCAATTAGAGAAAATTACTTGAATGTCAGAAATACTGGGTGTTATTAGAAATTATCATGTGTTAAAAAAACTTCATTTAAAAAAAGAGAGAGAAGCAGCATTTCTGGGAGCTGAGTTAGAAATATAAGAAGCAGACAAAACTCCAAAGAATCAGTGGCTATAAGACAATTAGATTACATGAAATGTCTTATACTGGAGAATACTGTTAAATTGACAAATTCCCATTATAGGGAGACATTTAATATTTTTATTTAATTGATTTATTTCACATAATAGCACTGTGAAATGTCTATTTTTCCTAAAACTTCTGTTAAATTTTCCTTCAAAGTAATATATCCAAATGGAGGTTTCAGCAAAATCAACATATTTGACATATAAATTTGATCTCAAACCTCATTATGTTAATAGATTGTTTTTTGTTTCCCCTCCAGTGAGAAATTGGCCCAGTATATGTGTAAGTTGTTTCCAAGGTATGTATTGTAAATTTTGTTGTCACTGAATATTGTTCTAAATTAGTGAAGTAGTCGTCGATATCAGAAACAAATTTACCTGATTAATTAATTATTCACTATTTGTTTACAGAAAAAATGAAGACAAAAGAGTGTGGGGACATTCCTTTGTGCCTGGTCAACCACTAGTTGAAACCACTCAGATTTGTATCTGCCCAACTCCATGTGCATAGTGGGCATATAATATGATGATGGACTCTAATGGTTTAAAAGGAACATAGTCTTTTAAAAATGCTTCCCTCACACTTGTAACATAACTGGCCTGAGTGGGGATCACACAGGGAAAACGGCAAAAATAAAATGCTTTAGGCTAATTCCTCAACTATTCCAAAGGCCCATGAGGTTAGACAGAATAAACACTTCCATCTAGAATATAGTGATGATTTAGATTTGTTTATCCTCTATGTTTTCTCATTTCATTCCAAAAGGCGTATACTTCCCCACTATTTGGAAATAATACTGAATAGATTTTTAGTTAAAAATAAGCAAAACTCTTTTATTTTATTCTAAAGTTTTATCCCACTGAGGTTTCAATGAATGGGAAATTGAAAAGAATAAAGATAATTGATATAAATAGCATAGAAGAGTAGAAAACAAGAAGCCTGCTTTAGGCTACTAATAAAAAGAGACAAGATAATTTGCAATGGGTGTAGATTCAACAACACAGTGAAAAAATATAGTAAATTATTCTTGATGGAAATTAAGACTGCTTTTATTAGTAACTCTTTTATTAGAATGTAAGGATGACTCTAATTAAAATAATACCCACAGATGTCAGGTAGAAATATGCCTATGAAATTAGCATATTAACAAGACCCATATTTTTCCAAAATGTATTTGTACCATTATTCTCAAAAAAGTCTAACACATTTAATAGTATTTGGATCATATTAGAAATGGGTATCTCATTCCAAAGGCTATTGAAAACCTTTCCCAAGAGTCTAAATAATAAACTTATTGTCTTATTCTTTAAAAAAAAAAAAAAAGTCAACCATGATTATCTCTTGGTTATGGGATTATGGGTCATTTGTTTTATTCTTTGTCCTTTCCTGTATTTTCAAAATCTGGGAAAAGTTACATGAAGATAAAGAGGACAGACATCTTTACCTGAAAGAATTGGAGTTGCTTTTCTACATCCCAGAAAAATGGATGTTTTAACACATGCTTTGCTGAGGGACGTTTCTGGGGATCCATTGCAATCATTTTTTCTATTAATTCATGAGCAATGATGTCTTCTATAAAGGAGGAAAATACACAAGCAACTTGTTATTCACAACCAAAGACACACTGAAATACCACAGACATCTTAAAAATCTGTATGCCTTTTGACTCAGCAATTCTACTTACAGGAATCAACCTAATAAAATAATTAAGAACATGCCCCAAATGTCAGCTAACAAGGAAGAATCACTGTACTCTTTATGAAAAGGAGCAACTGGAAATATCCACTATAAGAGGCTCAAGTAAATACACACTGTGACTCCAAATACAGTCTGTAAACCATGAAAATGAAGCTGTGGCTGAACATGCATTGACGTGAAGAGGGAGGCAAAGTGATGGTAAAAAAAAAAAAAAAAAAAGCATGGGGAAACGGATGTGGCTCAAGAGGTTCAGCATCCATCTACCATATCAATTTCTGGGAACTCCCGGTAAAAAAAAAAGCATGTTACAAAATAGTATGTAATATTCAATCCTGTTTGTTATAAAAATATGCATATATGTCTAGATAAATGCTAAGAATAACATATATAAAGATATTAATAGCAATCATCACAGTATAATGAAATTATGAGCCTTTATGCTAATCCGTTTTTTCTACAAGGAATAAGGAAAAGTAACCAATGAGCAAAAAATAAGTTAGCTTTACCTTATAACTCAGAAACCCTGAAGCCAGGAAGAAAGACTTCTGCGCCTGCGCCAGAGAAGGAGGCCCCAGCTCCCTCTGTCCCCTAGCCCAGCACAGCCTGCAGTAAGCTGACCTCGGCCCTTCACACGGTACTCCAGTTTATGGAAGGTGGACAGGTTGCATTCCCAAGTGCTGGTACAGGAAGGGATCTAAGATTACTTAACCCTACAAATCCTACAAATCGAGCTGGAAAACTAAGGTTCCAAAGGGGGACCCTGCCCAGGTAACACAAGCCATTGGGTGACCTGATGGACCCTCGAAGCTTCTTGGCTTTTGTGACAGTTTGAAGTTATTTTATCAATCTCCAAAAGAAAAAGATTATGTTCTTGAACTAATCCATTCCTGTGGGTATGGGGCCCTTTTAATTGGCCTATGTCAGTGACTCAAGCTGGGTCTCTGCCCTCTCACTGGAACTTTATATAAATGGAGACATAGGAGGAGACACAGAGAAAAGAAGCTGCCATTTTTGATCCTTCCATGTGAGAGAGGACTCGAGGATCACTAGCAGCCAAAGCTTAAGCACGAGGCTGGGCCCTCAGAATAGCGCAAGGCTGAACAGATGAGCCATACGCCTGACTGCCCACAGCTGAGCTCCAGGAGACAGTAGATTCTGGAGGGGAAGGCAGGGACCGCTACAGAGATCTACCGCCATCTTCACCATGTGGCAGGACCCCAGGATCACCAGTAGCATCTCTGATGGTGTCTCACTGTAAGCTTTAATCCTAAATAACCGCCCCCCCCACCCCGTTATTAAAGTCAACCCATTTCTGGTACTTTGCATTGGCAGCCCTGTGGCAAGACAGCTTTAGAAGGATGCGCTCCAAGGATAACTTGGCCAGCCTTCCACCAGCTTTGAGGAAGAGCCCTCAGTATACTGCCCCCGACAGGGCGAGCAGCTGAGAAGGGCCTCTGGGACTGCAGATGCGGCACCATCCCAACCCCCAGGGACCACTCAGGCAGCTCCCACCCACCGCCTGCTCACCGTGCTTCTCTGGGTGTAAGCAGTCAAGGCTGTAGGCTCCCAGGAGGATGTTGGCCTGTCGCTGCAGGGACTTGCCAAAAGGGTGGCTGCCCTCAGACACCACGTAGTAAAAGACGCAGCCTGCAGAGAAGATGTCCACTGTGTAGGTCTGAAAAGAAATGTGGGAAGTGAGGGGCCTTCCAGAGCAGAGTTCTCATGCTCACTCAGCAGCCAGGGAGGAGCCAAGTGCTGCTGTTATTCCTTCCGCCTTGAAGGGGTCTTGGGAGAATCAATTGATGTATGTGAGGCGCTCAGAACAGGCCTGGGCACCTGAAGGAGCTGTTAGCACATGCCGCTCATCTAGAGGAGAACCTGGCTCTGGAGCCAACTGTCTGGGTGCTGGCTCTGCCAGCCCCCAGCTGGAAGGCCTTGGATATGTCCCTTACACACTCTGTGCCTCAGTGTTCCTGCACGTCCAATGAGGATAATGATGGTACATGTTCCCTATAGAGCTGTTGTGAAGACTAAATGCATTAATAGGTGGAATGGTTAGTTAACACAGTGCTCAGCCCACAGAAGCTCTTTCCTAGCTGTTAGTTATTCTTGTTGGCAGGGATTTCTGTGTGTTTGTTTTGCTGTGGCAGCTCGAGGGCCTAGGATAGCACCTGCACACAGTAGGCATCAAAACTTCGTTAGTAAATGAATAAAACAGCGCTTAATTCAAAAATAGCCCAGGGGAAAAATCTGACGAGTTTCCAATGAGGACATGCTTGAGTCACCTGCTAATGCCTCTCACTTATCCCCGCCTCGTGGGGACAGCTGCCCAGGCGGTCCGGTAGAGGTGTGGTTATTCATTCTGTGGTGCATCAGAGAAGTGGAGAATACCAAAGGCAGCAGAGAGACCACGAAGGACCATCCAGAGTTTCCGCATATGCTTCTCTTTAGGGAAATGTGCACGTGTGACTTCTAGCTCATACTACTTGGGGTGTGACACCGGGGAGGCTCCTGAGGACTGCTGAGTCCCTACCGTCAGCCTCCATCTTCAAGTCTCCACCCGAAAACAGGAGGATCTAATGAGAGAAAGCCAGGAGCTCTCTGCCTCACTCCTTTACCAATACTGCCCTTTCACTTAGGCTCACAGTTGCCCTCTGAGCCAAGCAGAGCAAATGCTGCCATCCCTCAATTGATGACATTGACAGAAAGGTTCGAGACAAGCCCAGGAAAAATTTTGGGTCTTCTAATTTCCAAGCCCAAGGCTCTTCTACCTCACCAGGATCTTCCTTAGGTGCTGATGATTCAGGGCAGGAGGCACATAATGACCATAGCTGAAGCTTTTATCTGAAACTGCCACTCTGACTCCCTGCACCACTCTATGCCCCCACACTTTCCGCAGCCCGCCCAGAGTCCCCTACAGCCTCAACACTGAGACTAGGGGGCTCTTTTGCTGTCAGCCTGGGTCCCTCTGCCCCCACCAGCTCATCTCTGCTCAGTTATGTTCTTTCCCAAACTTATTAATGCCACTTGTCTTTGAAAATTAAACACTCCATAATCTGACAAAATATGAATGCTACAAAGTTTGAGGAAAGCCAAACCTTTGGAAAGATAAAAAAGGCAGTGGCTAGAGAAACTGCTGTGGAATTAGGTGGGAGAGACTGAGCTGTAAGGAACTGGGACATAAATAGTTAAAACTGAGTATCCTGCTCGCACGTTGCTTAGTAAGTGTTTGAAAGGTCTTTCTCAATCTACAAGACACAGAAGTTGGCACAGTGAACGTTTTATGCAAAAGAGAAAATGCACAACTCCAACCGGTGGATCCAAATTTGAAGAAAAGTCCATGACCTTATATTGAAAGATTTATAATACTTAAAGAATTGCATTACTTTCTTTAAGTTAAACAAAATGTATTTTCTCCTGATTCTTCACTGGAACTTTTTTGATGAACTAACTGCTGGTTCCAAATGAATGGTATCTTGGGCTTCCTGGAAAGCAAGGTACTCAAACATGAATGAGGTCTTAATCAAAAAGATGCAGAAGCCAGCTTGAAGGGCCTCCCATTGGCCAAATTTGGAAAAATATGAGTATCAAAAAGAGTAAGGACAAAAAACATATATATGAATAAGGACCATAACTGATTATAACACTATTTTTAAAATCCATGAGTGCATAGTGATTTAAAAAAAGAAAGAAATAGAAAAATAAGGCTATTCTTTATTCTTTACAGAAAGATGTCAGCTAATAAATGTTGAAGAAATTTCCACTGAATTAAGTGATTCAGGCAGGTCTCATCAATGGACTCTAAACCACTGGGTGAATGGCTGTTGGTAAATAGGATATTCACACTGTGCCAAAGTTTCGCTCCACAGTGACTTACTAACAACAGCAGGAAATGTATCTTTCCAGTTCTGGTGGTCACCCTCGGATCCAAGTGGTCCAAGTTAGCATGACTAACGATAGATGTTCTTTTTTTTTTTTTCTCTCCTTTTTTTCTTTTTACTGGGAGGTCTAGGGGATCGAACCCAGGTCCCTCCATATGGGAGACGGAAGTCCAACCATTTGAGCCACATCTGCCCCCTTAGCATGACTAACAACATGACAACAATGGTACAACCTGCTACCAGGTGTCTCCTGATGTGTCCTGGACTATTCTTGCCAAAAACACTTAACATGAATCTAATCAAGCCTCTAGGCTTAACTTCTAGACCCCAGGAAATACAAGGTATAGAAAGACAAGTTAAACACCATCAAAAGGAATCAAGCAGGCAAATCCAGAATGTGCGGCATTCTACAAAACTGCCCAGACACTGCAAAAAGTCAATACTGTGGAACAAAAAAGGTGGGAAGACTGGTCTAGATTAAGACTGAGATAATCACATGCAGTACAGCGCACTTGATTGGGGGTCCTTGTACACAATAACCAGCTATATAAAAGGCATTTAGAAAAACAACAACAACAACAACAACAACAAAAATAAAACACAAAAGAACAAAAAAAGACATTTGGGGAACTGGGGAAATCTGAATATGGGCTGAATATCAGATGGTATTAAGGAAAGTGTTAATTGTTGAGGTGTGACAGAGGCATGGTGTTCAGGAAGCAGAATGTACTTGTTCTTCGGAAACACATGCTGAAGTACTTAGAGGTGAAGGGCCAGGGTGCCTGCCACTTAGGTTCAAATAATTCAGCAACAATCAATAAAGCAATAAAGCAAATGCTGCATATAAGTTAATAAATGTGGATTCCAGGTGGAGGTACACAGGTATCACTGGAACATTCTTTCAATTTTCTGATTATCTAAATATTCTCAAAATGAAAAGTTGGGAAAACAAGCACATTTTTTAAGAAGTGAAAACTAAGGGTTTGTTCACCTTATCCAAGTTTCATGGCTCCCAAAAATAAAGGGGGGAAAAGTGATTGGAAGAAGAGGGGAAAAATTAAGACAATTGCTCACATTTGCCCCTGTTGTTCATCTGAACATTAGACAGTATAGAGAATACCAGCTGCATGCAGAAGTTCATGGAGAAGCTCTCTGTTAGAGAAATGTCATTCTCTAGCCACATGTGCCTAAGCTGTCCCACCCCCTGCATTTGAAGGCTTTTACTCCAGAAGCCACACAGGCTGGCTGTATGGTTTTCAAAGGGCCATGCCCACTACTCACAGGATTCTCCTTACAGTCTTCACTCAGCATCTCTGGAGCAATCCAGCCTTCTGTGCCAGGTACCCCAGAACGGCGGCTGAAGCTGTGCCTGCCCACTGCCAGCTTCTTGCAGAGGCCAAAATCAGAGATCATGGCCTTGATCTTGCCATGTGCATTGGGCATGGAAAGGAGAATGTTGTGGGGTTTCAGGTCTCTGTGAACTAATAAAACTCCAGATTAGTCCGGTGTTTACCGATAGCACTACCAGGCTTCCTATAATGGGGGGTGCATCCCCATCAGATTCCCAAGTTACCTGCTGCCATCCCTAATGGGTATGGTTTTCAATCAGGTAAGATTCATCCTCAAATTCTTATACAACTTGCCTCCTTGTTGCTCAAATGTGGCCTCTCTCTAAGCCAAACTCAGCATATGAATGCATTATCTTCCCCCCAGCATGGGACATGACTCCCGGGGATGAGCCTCCCTGGCAATAAGGGATTAATACCAAGTGCCAACTGGCAATATGACTGGAAAAAGACCTTGAATAAAAGGGGGAAAAGGTAAAGACAAATGAGTTCATATGGCTAAGAGACTTCAAAGAGAGTTCGGAGGTCATCCCAGAGGTAACGCTTACGCACACATCAGTAGGATCTCATTGAACACCAAAGTGGATATCACCCCACACAGAGGGGCTCCTGAGGGCTCTGGAGACACCCAGGTCCCATATGAGGGGGAATAGCTCCAGAGATTGATGCCTTATCAGTGGGTTCTTCTTTGGAATCTGTGCTCCTGAGAGTGACAGAGTTGGACTCAAATAAGTTCTCCTTGCATGTGGTCCATCAGTCCCTTCTATTCAAACCTATATGTGATGCTGGAGTTTGTAGGTGTACTTCCAGAGACTGGAGCCTCTGGTCTGCCCATGTGCCAGCTGTACCTGGAATCTTGGTGGAGCTGCAACTCCTACTCTACAGCTCCATGGACTCACTCAAGTCACCTGGTGAGGAGACGATGATGGACAACGGCCATCCCAGGGAATGGAGAGAGCCTGCAACTGCAGGCAGGATAATCCCATCCACCGTATCCATGGGATATAAGCCCCCTCTCACTTGGAGGTGGAGTGGACATCACCATCCCAAACTCCTCAGGATTGGAGGAAGAGCTATGGACTAGAGTGGACTTAATGGTATTCTGTTGTAATATTGTAATTCAAGCAATGGAAGAAATTACAATAGTGAGGTGGAGCCAGTGGCCACTGGACACTTTTGGGGCAGGGAAGGGAAAAGCAGTTGTAATACAGGGGCTTTTTCAGGACTTGGGAATCATCCTGAGCAACATTACGACGACAGATATAGGCCATTTTACATCAGCATATAACACGCAGAACTGTGTGGGAGAGAGTGTGGTCTACAATGTGAACTATGGTCCATGCTTAGTGGCAAAGCCCCAGGATGTGTATATCCATTGCAGGTGATGCACTACACTAATGAAAGATGTTTATGTGGGATGTTACGGGAGGTGTGGGAGGTGGGGAACACGGGAATCCGTGTAAATTTTGTGTAACATTTATGTAATCTAAGTATCTCTAAAATTAAAAAAAAAAAAAAAAAAGAGCACCTAAAAACCCCATGTGCACATCAGTGATGGAACAAAGAGCTTAAACAGAGACGAACCACACCTGAGCAAGTGGGTCACCCTGCCCCGGCCCGTGCCTCTAAGGGTGGCCTCTCACCGATGTTGAGGGAATGGAGGTGAGCCAGGCCTGAGGTGGTCTGCTGCAGCAAGGCGATGGGCTCCAGGCCAAGGTGGGTAAAGTCCTTCTGCTCCACATACTGCAAGAGATGGGATATGAGGTCACAGCACACGGCCCAGGACTTGGTCCCTTAGCTCATTTTCTCTTATCACATTTTAAGAAAGAAATGGGAAACTGCTGGGAAGTTTTGCTGACAATATTCTTGGCCCAAATCCATATTTTCTAGCAGAGCTTCTTAAGTCAGAGGCTGATTTAAACAAATAAAGAAATAACAAAGCTCCAGAGTACTAATTCACAATGAGAAAGATAAGAGGGCAAGAAACTCAAGTTCACTGCCTCATGGAAGTAAACCTACAAGGGAGGCCAAATGATACTCAAATAGTTTCATGGTGAGCCTGGAAACTGAGCAAAGAAGGTTGCTGGACTATCTTAATGACTGGAGCCATCATCCAGCTTCCTCTAAACTCACACCAGCTGTGCCCAGTGATGGAAGAACACGTGCCTGACCAGGCTTTGTGGAGGCAAAGAGGGGGATGTGCATCAGCTGCAACCAAGAGTGCCGCAGGGACGCCAAGGGAGCATCCAGGTCAAAGTGGGGTGATACAAATGTTCTGTTTTGACTGTGTCTGTGGCTAATGGGTATATACATTCATCAGAATGCTTCCGATTGAATGTTTACAATGAGTTATGTTTACTGTAAGCATCGTATATGCCTCGATAAAGTTAATTAAAAGATATAAAGAAATAAATTGGTGATCCCTAAAACCACATCCCACTTGCTGGGAGGTCTTGGGAAAAGGAGGTTTTGGTGGCAAAAGCAGAACTGTTGGGGACTCCGGGCTCCCTGGAGTCAGTGCACTCACCTCCTGCAGAGTGGAAGCACACAGCTCGATGGCGATGTACTGGAACTGCCGGTCCCGCTCGGTACAGAAGTAACGGATCACGTTTGGGTGCTCATCTGATTCGCGCAGCAGCCTAACCTCACGGTCCGCAAAACTAAAACACTCGGGGAGGATCCTCTTCACTGCCACATCGCGGTTGTCAAACATGCCCCTGCAGGACAAGGAGCGGGAACTGTGTTTGGGAAGTGGAAGTCGGGCTGTGGAAAGGAGCAGAGCAGAAGACTCAAGGCCGTGCCACCCTCCTCCTCCTGTGAGGCAGGGGCCAGGGCTCTTGCACTAGCTGCGCAGCACAGAGAACTTGAAGCAACCCCGCGGCGGCCCACAGGCATCACCTCTCTCCTCGGCGCGCCATGAGCGAGAGGGGAACCTCCTCTGCCTTGGTCACCGCTAGGCTCTGGGGCCTGGCTTGCTGGCTGCAACCCACGCACACTCAAGACAGGAGGTGGTGCAGCTTTGGCTTCTCCTACTCCACTCACCGGTATACAATTGTTCCTTCAGCTCCATGGCCCAGGACGTCCTTGGGACAAAAGGAAATCTTCCCAACCAACACCATGCTGGTTTCCTCATCTGGGACAAAAGAGAAAAATAAAAGCTTGTTTTAAACAAACACTACCTAAAAAACTGTGAGGCTAAAATGGCTAGTGGGAGTTAAGAGGCTCTCTATGTCACACCACCAGCCCCCTAGAAAGCCAGAGCTGGCGGGTTCCACACCTCCTCCCCTCTGAATTTCTTGGCTCCTGTCTTTAATTATTGGAAGAACGCATGTCTTACGACCTTCCCAAGGTCAGGAAGCACATCTGATGAGTCTCTGTATTTTCTATAGTTTTATATATAGTTAGAACTAATCTATAGTTGTTAATGAAAAGGAAAAAAACAATCTACCACAGAGAAGTCAGAGACTTGCCCCTTGAGATGTGGAGGTAGAGACGGCAGACCCATGCAACGGAGACCAGGAGCAGGGTCTCCAGCTTGAGGCTGAGGGCTGAGGTCCCTTGCACTAGCTCTGTGTGACCTCCTCAGACACAATATTGTGTTCAGCACTGACAACCGTCCTGAGCCAACTTCCCAGGGAAGAAACTGGAGCCACAGTTGCACTGTTACATTTGGCCGCTGGCTGGCCTCAGCAACTCTCAAGCCAAGTGCACCTCAGGTCAACAGTGACTGCCAGCCCCTGTGAGGCACAATGGAGGGAGAGCCACGGTGGCCCCTGGATGTCTTTCGAGGGACATGGGGCAGGGGAGAGGTCCACAGAGTGGGAGGGAGCCAGGGGACAACAACATGGTGAACTCTTGGGAATGGCACTTTATGATCCCATGGAAACTCTGAAGAAGGAGTACAGTGCTTTACGGTTCTCAGGAGGTGTTCAAATGAGAGAGGAAACAGCACCAAAACGGCAACTGGCTTTACCTTCATCATCTTGTTCCAGGGCAGGGCTGTTGCCAGCTTTAGAGGCAGAACTGCTGGAGTGGAGTGAGTGGTTGGAGGCTCTGGGGGACGTGCTAGGGCTGCTGGTGCCTGAGCTCTCTGAGTACAGCCCAGATGTGTCCAGGAGCTCGGCGTCCTGAGCCATGTCTCCAGGTGGGTGGAAGGGCAGCTGCTGCTGTTGCAGAAGCTGGATTTTCTCCAGCTCTTTCTGGAATTGCTGGTGCTGGAGCTGCTGCTGCTGATGCATGCTCTGGGAAGAGAAACACACATCCAGAGGGTGCAGCCCCTTCCCCCAGGGAAACAAGCAGCCAGGAAAGAAGTGGCTCCCCCATGGCAGACAAAGCAGATGTATTTCATATGACCCCAAAGGGCAAAACAAGGCCAGTGAGACAGCACAAGGGGCAGAATGGGCTCAATGAATGGAGGTACTTCCTGCCAGGAGAGCCTTCCCAGGACAGCCCACTCCCCGCCACTAGAAGGGCCTGGCAGGGGCTGAATGGCCACCAGGCAAGGCCACCAGAGGAGGGATTCTCCCTTAGGTGGAGGGCTGGGCCAAACAGAGAGGGTTCCATTCAATTTTTAAATCATTTTGGAATTTTCAGACTTTCTTTTAATTCTTTTAGACTTTCTTCTATGAAAGCCTAAGAGCTGTTGAAACCAGAGGCCAAAAGGTTTACTCAGTGGTTGACAGCACAGGGGATACAAGAAGACCCAGGCCTGCTGCCCACCATGGGCCATGTGTGCACTTCGCAGATCAGCTCGGAGACTGCCGGCAACCCAGAGAGGAAATGAGGAAGCCGGAGCTCAGAACCTCGCAGCCGTCTGCCCCCAGCCCCAAGCCGGGACAAGGCAGAGTAGGGCCGAAACACCTCAAGCCTGCCCATGGTCCCGCGTTCTCCATTTCCTCACACTGCCTCCCTCCACCCCACGCTTCTTTTGCTTATTCTGAAGTTTTTATCACATCAGATTTGCAGCGGTAGGGACCTGTGATTGTTACTATCCATGTGATTAAAGGGCCTGGTGAGTAGCTGACAATTCACTCTAGAGTTTTCTAGCTCCCTCTCTTAACCTTGGGTTGAGTTTTGGAAATGCTACCTACTGGCTGAGTGACTTTGGGAGAGTCATTTAACCTCCTAGAGCCTTGTTTCTTCATTTGTGGAAAGAGATAAATAATAATGCTCTCATAGGACAATTGTGAGATTTAAAAAAAAACAATGCATGTGAGCACATTTGGCAAACGTAAAGTGCTGTCAAGGATTTGCCATTCCCATTCCTATGTGGGGCATGTGCTTCCAGTGCTTTGAACAACTTTTTGAAGAAATATTCCTCTATAATATTTTATCCAATCCCCTTAATAAATAATTTTAGCTCACTTATTTTCAACTAGAAAGTCAAAAGGAACTGAAACGCTATCTTTTTTACTCTAGTTGATAATTCTAAAAGGCAGCTTTTAAGGGATGAAAGTTAAAGAGATTTTGACCTATTATTCCTATTATTAAAAAAAGAAAATACGGTTAACTATTTGAAATGATCTGTGAGCAACACTTACAGTAGCTTTTACAGCCAGTTACTTGAAAAACTCCAAGATTTAGGTGCCAAATTGTCCTTTTCTGAGAAGCTAGTGTCTCTCTAATTATGTTTCTGAAGATAGGCAAATATTGATTGTTAAATGTGACAAGAACTATATTTGCTTATCTGCTGTTTCTGTCTGGACCTCACTGACACCAGGTGATGGGTGCAGAGGTCCAGAAGCCTGGGGCAGGACTGGGCATTACCAAGGGGTAGGTGATGATGAAGGCCACCCAGCCGATCAGCAGGAAGGTGCTCAGGATGATGGTGGCAATGTCCTTCAGCATGGAGTCCACGGGGGTCTCGGGCTTGGCGGGGGTGTGAGCAGACATCTCTTCCACATCCTGGGAAACCACGGTTGGTGCGTTTTCTGAAGACTGGTCTACCAGGTTGATAACCTTGTATGAGAGAGAATGGCTATGTCACTGCAAAACTCCTAGCCAGATAAAAATGTGGTGAGCAATCAAGAGCAGCAGTAATGTACTGGATTTTTTTTTAAGTCCATCAAAGATCATGTAGCGAAATAATCATTGGCTCTTCCAAAGCAATTGCCTTGAAAGACCATGCACTGACTGCAGTCCAGTGACGTTAACATTACTCAAAATGGTTTCCAGAGCAGTATTTTTAGAAGTGCCTTCAGATCCTATTCTGAAAATTCTCAAAAGAGGTAAAAACTTCCTCTTTTGACAGTAGATTTGGTATTTGGGAAAACTCTGAAATCATGTGTAACAAAGTCTAGCAAAAAAGTTGGTAGTCAATTTGATAATACCATTTACATTAGTAAGGTAAATTATACACACACACACGCATGTGCTATAAAACCAAAATCGCTCAAGTACTCCACTATTTCTCAGTTGTTAAAAAAACATCAGAACTCTTTGCTGAGAAAATTTTATTTAGAAGCCCAAAATTAAATCAGATAAAAGTGGAGCTTCCCTCCAAAATCTCTAGGACTTCATGGAAGTTTAGAAAAATGCACTGATGTGTTCAGCAAATGCCTACTGCTCCATGGTGTACTGTTGCTTGCCCAGTGAAATTAACACAGCCTCCTTGGCAGACTGCAAGCAGGGCTCAGCAATCCCCTGCAACTCATGCCCTTTTGCTCCCCCAGACCTCTGCTCAGAACCCCCTGCCCCAGCCTCCAGCTGCCTCTTGTCCAGGCACCCCCCCCCCCGCCTGCTTCCCGCCTCTGCCCTAGTGTCTCCCACAGTGGGTGTGAGGGTAGAGGGGAGCAGGCAGCATGGCATGCCTGGTGCTTAGCAGGCAGCTGAGGAATGCCTGCCGAGCATGCAAAGGGGTCAGCTCTCATTTGGATATATCTGCTCAAGAGTGTTTGTTAAAAAAGAAGTCTCATTATCATATAGACACACCTCAGCGTATTGTAATGGACTTTTAAAAGACTCTATTCAAGATTGGATGGTTAAATATGAAAATCTCATTTGTGGTTATCTATCTCTGAGTGTTAGATTAATGGCATTGTCTTATTTCCTTCTCTATACTTTATTTTCCAAGTGTTCAATAATGGATATGTATGACTTTAATAATCACATCAATACTAGATCAAGATTTTAGGACTCAACCTCCTCCTCCAACCTGGCTACCTCGAGATGATGGAAATATGACCTTGAAGACAACACAGATACTGTGCCTGGAATCTTAAAAATACACATTTTTCTTTTTCTCAGGATACAATATAAATCTCTAAGATGAATTTGCTGTCACTGTGGTGCCCACATCACCCAGCCACTCTTGTCATCTGCTGGCCCTGCCCATGAGCCAGCGCCAGTCCCCATCGCTGGGCCCCTGGCAGGGCTGCAGAGGCTGCCCAGGCTGAGTGGCTCGCTCAGGCCCTCAGGCCCGCCTGTGCTGACCATGCCCACCCACTCCTCCACCCTCCAGCCGCCTCCACCTGCTCTGTGCCCAGGAGGCTGGGCTGGAGGGCCCCCACCCTCTGGTTTCTGACTGGCTGAAGCCCGTGGGAAGCTCCAGGAAGAAGAGAATGAGGTTGGATTCCATGGGGCTGCTGAATCCCTCAACCAAAGTGCTAGGCCCCTGGCCTGGGCCTTCCCATCTCCGGGACCATCAACTGCTCCCTCGCCTCCCAGCACCCTGAGAAACCTGCAGACTGCGCGGCTGAACCAGGCCATTTTCAACAGGCCACAGCCGGCTTCATAAGACTTCCATCTCCCCACTTCCTGAACTCCTCTGCCAGGATTGTTCAAGGCTTTGGTAACATGGTCCCTTTCCGCCATCTGATCTCATTTCCCGTACTCCCTACCTGGAGTCCTTTGACCCATCAGGCCTGTCTCCTGAGGGTCTGTGAGTTGGACATACCAGGGTGAGTCCTACCTCCAGCCGTAACCTACGCTGTTCTCTTCCCTCCTGTGCCCTCGAATTCCCCTACCAGGCCAAAGTCTACCCAGGCTTCCAGGCCTAGCTCAGTCCTGCTGCCTTTCCTACAGCCTTCACTAACGCCTTCCTCTTCTTTCCCATCAGGCTTATATGTTGTTTGACAGGGATTCGCTGCACTCCCCTTCCCTCCTTGATTAGACCGCAAGCTCTAAAGGCTAATGCCCTATCGCCCCAACACTTGGCATAAAATGCCATTAACTGACGGTTCATTTCCCCACTCACTTCCTCAAAACTCTTTTTCTCTGAGTCAGCAGGAATCACATTTTCCCGATGTTTGGGCAGATTGTTGGGAAATCTCTCCAGCATCTTGGTAGACGCAGACAGTGGAGTTTCATGGTGTCCTACGAGAGGAAACAAAACCTCTAATGAGAACAGTTTCCCCAACGTGTGGCCACACTCGTTGCTAAACTTATGTAACAGTCACTACCCTAGGAAGCACAGGTCCACAACGCAAATCCTCAC
The DNA here is from genome assembly GCA_026826555.1 of Tolypeutes matacus. Lineage (NCBI taxonomy): Eukaryota > Metazoa > Chordata > Mammalia > Cingulata > Chlamyphoridae > Tolypeutes > Tolypeutes matacus. Next base: position 5,763,467 of record JAKSZT010054478.1, read on the forward strand.
ATTTAGAAAATTAGAGGAAATCAGAGATAGTTGCTGAAAATTACATCAAAATAAATTTTGTTACTCGATGGCACGTATACAGTATTCCTTGTCTCATAATGAGGAACAAAGAAGTGTCCTTGCCGTGAGAGGGATCAGGACGCTGGGGATGTGTTCAGAAGTAAAACCTGCCTGGATAATTCCTTGTCTTGGTTGCAGAAAGCAGGAGCCCCTTAGCACTGAGTCCTGCCGGAGGCATTCGGAGCTTCAATGAATGTTTGAGTTCTCCCTCCAACCCTTACTTGTCACATAAGCCTACTATCACATTGTCATCATGGTATTTACATTGCTCAGGTGGAGTTCCTCTGCTCCTTCTATTATTTAATTGTGAGCTCCCATCCAAGGAAATGGTGAATTATTCATAAGACAGCAAGAGGACGCATTTACTAGAAGGATGGGGGTCAGGGCGCCCACTCAATATTCATTCATTGTTCTCCATACGCTATCTAATAATGACCTAGTATCCTGTTACACATTTATGGCACATCTATTGTGTACAAATTACCTTGGGAGAGAAAAAGTTGAATAAAATAAGGAAATGGGATTTGATATGCCTTGATAATCTGTTTAGCTTGGAAATGAAGTGATTCCACACCCCCCCAACAAAAGCCAGTTCACTTTTTGCCTTGAGGCTGCTCTCTCTCTCTGACTCAGGTCTCACCCCTACAATCTTTCTATTGCCCTCCCAAAGCCATCAGAGATTTTATGATATGTACTGCCAAGATGAAAACAAACATAAACTAGTCCAAGCTATGTACATCTATTCACCCGGACAAATCTTCAGTTCCCTATCTTTAGGTCAGTTGTCTATCCACAATTACATTGTTCATTAAGGGAAACCTAATTTTGTTTTGAAACACCACTAGTATCCTCCTGTCCATCAAAGAACTCTGAGGTATGCTTTTGCTTTGGAGCTGGCCTTCCCAACGTGTTGTCTGTCCATTTCAGACCCCGAATCAGTCTTTGCTGGTGGGTAACCCCACGTAATTCTGAGGCTCACTGGCAGAACAGGGTTTAAGGGAACCCAGGCTGCCCTTCTACGTGCCTCCTCGCATTGCAGTGACCCCCGCACCGCACCCTCCCCCTTAGTCCTCAGAGCCCTCCCTCTCGGGTGGGCCACCTACCAACAGACTGCTGTGGCAGCCATTACCCGAATCCCCTCTTCCTCCTGTGGTCGTTCTCATACACAGGCTTCCCCGTATAGCTGGGCCTTTAGTAATATCACACTGCACGCTCTGAACCAAATGTCCAACAAACTTAACCATGAGATCACTAAACATTTTTGTACAAATAATATCTGGTCTTAGTGATTTATCTATTATCACCAATTGGGTCCAGACTTCAGAGCCTTATTTTTAAATGACTAGTTTTGGAGTGTCCTGGAAAGGGACTTCAGAATTTGGTGGGATTCTTACCTAATTACTTCTTTCCACTTTGCTGGGTTTCCCACTTTCTTACTTGGACAACCTTTCCATTTTAAAGGGATATTATTTTATAACTTAGCCATAAAGTCTTTTTTCCCCATATGTTTTATATTCTCACTACACATTTCTTTAGTTTCCAGCCATTCTTTTTTTTTTTATTTTTTTAAATTTATTATTTTTTATTTTATTTTATTTTATTTTATTTTATTTATTTTTTTAAAAGATTTTATTTATTTATTCATTTATCCCCCCCCTGCTGCTTGTGCTCGCTGGGTCAGCCAACCATGCCGTGCGGGCGGGCCCGCCCTCACCAGGAGGCCCTGGGAACCGAACCCGGGGCCTCCCACATGGTAAATGGGAGCCCTACTGATTGAGCCACAGCCGCTTCCCTATTTTTATTTTTTAAACAAATCTATTTTATTGGTACATATTAACAAAGCATACAATTCATTCAGTGTGTACAATAATAGTATTTGGTATAATCTCATAGTTGTGCATTCATCATTTCAATCATTATTAGAGTATTTTCATTATTTCAATGCCAGCCATTCTTTTTACCACTGGTAGGCAGTGGTTCATGTACTCCTTAACTGGTACACACAACACTGAGTAGCCCTGTAATTCTAATGGCCTCTGTCCATCAGCTGTTTTTTTTCTCACCATGGGTCCATTCATACATGCTTCCCAAACAACTGCTGTTAAAAAGGTAGAAATAGTTAGCTCCTTTGCTATTATTTGGCAAAAATAATATCTGAAAGAAAAATGGCTACAAAGAGTCAGGATGAACAAAGAACAGGACATGGACAAGCTGCAAAGGGAGGGGTCAGTGCTCTCCCTGCAGGTAGCAGGGGCTACCTGCTTCCTGCCCAGTAGCCCCTGGTCATCCAGCCCCCATCCACAGGAATCCCACTGCCCGGGAGAGGCTTTCCCAGAGCCCCCAGCCCTGACCTTTTTCTGCAGCAAATACCAAGAGGAAAAGAATGGGGAGAAGAAACCTCATCAGCCCCTGTGCACTCTGGCATCCCTTCTTATTTTTTTTCTATATTAGAGAAGTTGTGCGTTTATAGAACAATCATGCATTAAATATAGGATTCCCATACAACACCCTACTACCTACATACACTTTGCAAAGGTGTGCAACATGGTACCATTTGTGATAGGACAATTTTAAGAATGTGCTGTTAAAGTCCATGGTTTAACTTAGGGTTCACTGTGCAGTGTAGTTCCATGGATTTAAAAAAATTTTTCATTCTGTTACCATATATAAAATTTAAAAAATCACATTCAGATAACCTATTTCAGTACTGTTAATTGTGTTCACAATGTTATGCTCCCATCACCACCATCCATTGCCAAAACATTTCTATCATTCCAAACAGGAACCTTGCATAGTAAAGCCTTAACATCCCATTCCCTATCCCCACCCCATCCCCTGGTAATCCATATCCTAGATTTTGACTCTTGAGAGTTTGCTTATCCTAATGGTTTCAAATCAGTGAGATCCTACAACATTTGTCCTTTTGTGGCCCCCCTTTTAAGCCCCTCCATCGGGACTGCGCCTCCATTCCTCGCCCCCTCTTCGGGGCCAGGAGGCAGCAGTGTCAGTAAGCAGGGCACAGGCAAGAGCAGGTGCAGGAGCACTGCAGCCTGCTATGATTACTTGGGACACTTGCCAGACGGCTTCTCTCATCTCTGCTCCGCCTGTCACGCTCACCACCTCTCCACAGCCTGGGAGTCATTGGCTCTTGCTGACACGGTCTCCGCTTCAGCCCCCAACACCCACCTCAGGGCCAGGAGGCAGGGCAGCAACAACGGGGAGGGAAAGGGGAAAAGGAGCGTCCCCACCCAAGCCCCAGACATACGGCTCAGGACCTGTGCTGTGGCTCCTTGAGCCCAAGTCCAGCTCTAACTCTTCACCACTCTCAGTCTCTTTCTCCCAAGTTTTCAACCCTCTCCTCCCTTGATCGCCCTCCCTCTAAGCCCAAAACAACTCCATGCGAATTCTTCCATAAGAATAACCTCAGTTCCCTAACTATAAAATGGAAAGAACAAGGGCACCTACCTCACATGCGGCCAATTTGAGAAATAAATAAGGAAATGGATTCCAATATGCTTAGTGCCATGCCCTGCACGTTAAGAGATGCTCAATGTGTCTGCTATAATTCCACAAAATTCATGTTATTTAGTTTTGGAAAATTAAGGGTTAAGCAATTTTTGAGAACTGACTTGGTAACACAACTACCTATTTATTTTCTGTGGGAGTAAAAAATAAATGTTCCAAGGCCTAAACAACCATCTTGGAAATGAACTGATCAAAATACATTCAGAGTCGAAAGGGGACTGTAAATTGGCAAGGCCAGCTTTTGCCCAGCTGGAGGCAGTGTGTTATCATCTAAGGCCAGGAGAAACCAACTCTTACCTATCAGAAGCCAGTAATTCCTTAAGTAGTTGAGCTTGTTCTTCTCTTTGAGTCCAGGGTCAAACTTTAAGTCAGTGCTGGGCGTGATCACACATTCCTGTTTGTCCCCAATGGTGACACCCTCGGTCTGGGGGCCTTCCAGCAAAGGAAGAGTGCTCCCTCGGGGCTGTGAAGACAGAATCAGAGGTGAGGCTGGGGAGCCATTGTCGGCAAGCAGGTCCATCAGGTCCCACTGCAGACTTTCCCAGCGACTGTCCTAGGTGCTGAAGAAACTGCCACACAGAAGATAATCGAGATTTCTAGTGTGGAGGGCTGGTCCAAGACAGAACAAGACACAAAGACCCTAAGGCAGGGCAAGAGAAGCTCCTCCCCAAGATTGGAAAGTGCTGCGCTGACACCTTTAACACAACGTCTTTTTAATTTCTTACGTCTGGTACTGGGAACAGGAAGGGTGTATGTGTGGAATTCCAAGAAGCTATTATGAGTGCAGGGGAAAGAGTGGCTACCTACTAGTCCATGATGTGCTCCAGGAGCTCAGATTGGTGACATTAACAATGTGGAGTAAGCTTCAGGCCTGCCTGGTGCTGGCTCAGGCACAGCACCACAGAAGATCTAAGGAGCAGGTGCCCCCTGTTCACAGGGAAGACAAGAGATGCCGGCCAAGCAGCTCCTGCACTGCAAGGATCAGGAGAACCACCAGGGTTCTGATGTCTCCAACACTCAGAGAGGGAGCACTCGAGGCAGGCTGGTGAGGTCTAAGGAGGTCATGAGAGGCCAGAAAGGATTCAAGTTGGGAAAAGGAAAAAGGAAGAGCCTTTGAAGCATGAAAAGTGGCCTGCACAAAGGCTCAGATGTAAGAAGGATGAACAGGGCATTTTTGGAAATCAGGGAGAAGACACATATGGCTGGACTGTACAACTCCCACAGAGAAACTAACGCTGGGCATCGTGGGGTTGGACTGAAGAGGCCCTTAACGCCAGTCCGCGGAGCTTAGGTTTGGACAGGAAAGCAAAGGGGAATAACCAGGACTTCCCAGGCTTTAGGAAGCTGCTTTGGTTGTGCAGGACTCCTCACGAAGCAGAATGTGGGATGTGCAGAAATTGTTTTTGAGGACTTAAGATCTGTGTTTCGCATTCTTAACCGACAGGGTGCTCACACGTAACTCTGTCATTCTTTGCTAAATGGAACAGGAGCATCAGCAGGCTGCATCTGAGGACCCCCCGTAGTGGACTTACCACAACGGCAACCCCCTCGTGTACCATCGAGGGGGAGGCGTAGAGGCTGGTAGAATATTTCCCAACATACAGGGTGGGCCTAGGAGAAAAATAGATACATGCATTCCAAAGTCATTTAATTTCCAGATCCCAAAAGAGGGGTTTTTTGGAGAGAAGAATCATAGCCCCAAATACATCCCACAGGCATCACTAAATTAACTCCCAAGCAAGGAGAGCAGTGGGGTGTGAGGGCAGAGGCACTGCCCTGGGACCAAGAGAATGGGTCCCAGCTGTCACTTGTGGCCTACAAAAGTATGGACCTTGGTTTCCTCATCTCCAAAAGGTCAGGGCCAGATGCCACAGGAAGGACCATGTGCAATGATCATCTGAGAGAGAATGAATGTTTGGCAACCACTGCCAAAACCTTTAAGATGGCCGCGACTGTCATACTTTGATAAGTGAGCTACCATCAAGATCACTACCACCCTATCTTACAGTTTTTAGGATTCTAGAGGTTCTGCAGAAGCCCTAAGTCAACTACTCTAACCAGGATGCCTGGAGCAAAAGGGATGCCTAAGAAACTCCAAATGGGTGGGACTTCCAGTTGGTCTGTCCCGACTGGGGCCCCAAGGAGAGGACGGTGGTGCGGCACTGTCTGTGATGGTGGCTTGAAAATGGCAGGAGCTGCACCTCCAGACCCTTCTGGAAATCACCAATGGTCAGTTTGGAATTTGCCATCTACTAAATTATCTGAACACCTCTCAATAAATACCTTACATTTGAATGGTATTTTACAATTTAGAGAACACATTCATGCATATTATCTTATTTGACCTTCTCCACAAATCTGTAAAGTAGGAAACTGAGGCTCAGCAAGTTTAAGTGATTTGGTTAACAAGTGGGGATGGAGACACAAGCCTGCTAAATAAGTCAGACACACATACAATGTAATACTTTTTTTTTTCTGATTTTTGAAACAAATATAATTTATAATAAAAATTTAGAAAATGAAGTTTAAAAAAAAAGTCTCCTCTATTCCCACAATCTGAGACACATCCAAATTATGTCATGGTTATACCAGCAGTCTCTTTCCTATGCCTACCCATAATTTCAATTTATTTAAGATTCAAGAATTCTGAAGTGTCAAAGGTTCCCCTACCCTCTGTCACCCCCCCCACCCCCAGTTCCTACATTCTGAAGTTTCTGAATGAGCCAGTCTTGGCTCTTTATCTTCCTCTTGCTTCAGAGACATCTGCCTGCCTCCCACCTCCTGCAGACAGTGGGCCATGCTGCAGCAGTACTGAATGCGGGGCCACTGCTGCCCTCGTCCACCCCGAGTCCCCACACTCACGTCAGCTTGCTCTTGGCCTCCGTCTCCTTGGGGAAAGGGTACTTCCACTTGGTGATGCGCCCTACCTCCCCAGACATGAAGGTCAGGTAGCGCAGGGTCTCCACAGCGACGTTGATGTGCATCACCTTCCTTAGACCCTCCCGCTGCCACACATAAAAGGCCACCACAGGGGAGGCGTAGTTTTGGATCCATAGGACGTCCCCAGATTCACTGTCCACAGTCACCACCAGCCCATCGCCATTGGACACAAAGTGGGACATCTCTGTACACATCAGACAAACAAAGAAACATCCTCTTTGCACCTTGTCCATCCGCAAACCACATCCTCTACCGTCTTGGCAAGTTGCAGTCACTCAGATTCAACAAGACTTCTGGTGTATTCTCTAATCTCCCCTGAACAATTTTTCTGGTTTCCAATGAACTTGCTCAGGCTCTGTGTCTATAAGACACTGTGAGCTGCCTGGCTAACAAGCATCATACAGGCTTGCTTTCCCAAAGGCAATTTACTCTGTTTGTTCTTTACGCTACTGCTCAGGATGTAAGAGAAAATACTGAAGGGAAAGGAGCCAGTGGAGATGTCTACTAATCTGGTAGTTTGTAGCAATCACTTAAAACTTGTCAATCATGCTGAAAGCCAGACCTGACCACTGCTGCTGCCCACATCTGGCTCTGAAAGGTGCACTCAAACATGCAAAAGACATATGAAAAGGGCTAGGCCAGACACAGGCAAAGATTTCTGTCAGATTTTCAGACACTAGCGTTCAGCTGGCAATATTGATTTTTAGTTTTCATTTGTGCTTAGGGAAGGTTAACTAGAGAAATAACTAGGGGATGAGCCACACTTGGGGAGCGGCCTTCTTGAAGGGTTGTTGATGTTACATGCCAATTTTTAATTCTACTTTCCATGGACTTGCAGTCAATTCCTTCTCTGACACAGAGGGGCTCAAGCGGTGGGTCACAAGGCTCCCTTCGGCTAAGCGCTCCATCATTTTCCTTTGGTCACCCTCCAGACTTCTCACCCAGGTCCCTCCACAACGACTGGAAGTATTTACTTCAAGCCCACTGCAAGTCCAGGACGTGGGGGAGAAGCATGTATTCAAAGAAAACCCTGCCTTCTGGAGCGATCACCTCCTCATAGGTCCTAACCTTCAGAGGCAAGCGGGACACACTTACTGTAGTCCAGGTCGTCCCCGGGCAGCGAGGCTGCGTAGTCGAAGTAGGTGGCATTCCACCGGAGCTCCCGGGTCTTGGTGTCATACATGGTGATGGTGTACTCTGGGGGACACGCACCATTACCACAGATGGGCCACAGCACCTACCGAGCTGTTGGCCTCATCTAAATGGTAACAAACAGACCCTTCCTAAATGGCAGGTTAAGATGACCAGGCCATCCCTGTGACGAGGGAAAGGCCTTCTCCTACAGACGTCCCGGATGCATGCATGAGCCTAGCTGACAGCAGGCGAAGCACAGATGAGACACCCCTGTAGTGCCTTCCTAAATTCCTAACTCACAGAATTGCGAGTAATATAATGGTGGTGGTTTTAAGCCACTTGAGTTTTGAGGTGGAATATTATAAAGCAATAGATAACCAGTATAGAAGTTGGTACCTAGAAGTGGGATGGGGCCATAACAAAAACCTAAGCACCTTGGGACCAGGTGGCGGATGGAAGCTGAAGGAAAACAAGATGACTGTTAGTGGAGATGGAAAGAGAAGTGAGGAAACTGCTGCTGGATGTGGAAAAAGGGTGACCCACCTTAGGTTGTGGTGATATAATTAGTGAGACCTCAGCTTGTAGTAATTTGGAAGACAGAAAAAGTACCTAATGAACTTGTAGATCTGGCTAAGGAGTTTCCCAGGCAGAATGCAGATAGTGTCAAATGGTTTCTCTTAGCTGTCAATGATATACTGCAAAAGAAATAAGCTAAAGAAGAGGGTGTTCTGTTTTCCAGAATGGCTCTGCAGTGGCAAAAGATTCTCAAGGCAGAAAAACGGCCTTAGGCAAAGACCATATACAGGGCACTACATGTGAGAAAATGGCTTCAGGGTCAAGAGCAAACATACATTCTGCTTTGAAGATTGTCCTATAACACTCTTACAAACCAAAGAGAGGCTTGTCTCTAAGAGATTTGTGGGTAAGACTTTTATCAAATGGAATGGATTATAATTTGACATATTGTATTATATCCATATGGACTAAAAGGGCTAAAGACAGCCAAAATGGGAAAGGAAAAAAAAAAAAAAGGCCTCTAGGCTCCCAACTTTCTATGGACAGGAAATAAACTGAGAAAGCCACACAAAACACTAGCCATTTCTTATGGAGAAGAAGGGATTTCTCAGAGGGCAGAACCAAGAGCCATGGAGAATAATATATTAGAGAACCATTTCCAGAGGACAGAACTGGGCTCCTCATCAAGGAATATTCCCTGACCCCAGCGTAGGGGAAACATGTGCCTGGCTGGATTTCAGAATTACCATGGCGCTCCTTTTGAATTCTGCAGCTCTCCTGTCCCTGTCTCACCAGCCTGTGTATGTGTGTTGGGGGAAGGGAGGCATGTTGGGGGGTGATAACTTGTCTCTCTAATTCACAGATCTCAAGAACAAACAGAGCCATACCTGAGGAGCCTCATCTCCCTCCAGGCCTAAGGTAGATCACGAGATGCTGGATTTTGAGGCTGGTGCTGTCATTAGACTTTAGAAGTCCTGGAAGGAGGTGAGTACATTCTCCATCTGGAAGGATTGTAAACTACTGTAGCCAGAGGGAGGACTGTGGTAGACTGTCTGGAAAGCTCCCCTCCACTAGTTCCTCCTGTCCCTGTAATGGGCAAGCCACTCTTCCCGTCAAGAGGCTGCGTCTATTTCTCCACCTCTTGATTCTGGGCTGGCTTTGTGGCTATCTTTGACCAACAGACCACAGTAGGTCTTAGAAAGCCAGGCCTTAGGCGATACAGTATTACTCGAGGGGGGAACCCAGTGCCATGTACAGAAGTCCAAGCTGTGCGAAGAAAGGCCACATGGAGGGGAACCAAAGTCCCAGACACCTGGGTGAACCCAGCCAGCCATGTGGAGTGGAGACAAACCCTCCCTGGATTCCACAACAACAATGGTTGTTGTTTTAAGCCACCAACTTTTAGGGTGGCTTGTTATGCAGAGTATACAGTGGAAATAACAGTTTCACACACCCAGGCACACATATTTCACCTAAGACGGAGCATATCCCAACTCCCTTAAGCACTACCATTCTACCTGAGAACTCACAATTTTTATTCCTTAGTGAAGCTGGAACCACTGGAAGGTTTTACTTGATAGAAAAGATAAACTGACATAAATCTTAAGCAGTCACTACTTAGGATTACTTAGTTTGTTGGCATACTTGATTTTTATTGGGGTGGGGGTGAGGTGGGGGCTACAGTCTAAGTATAGCCTGTCTTCAGGAGAGCCCTGGTTTTAGGGACCAAGATTAGCGTCACTGAGCTCTAGGAAGGCGCTGTTTCCCATAGTGTTGAAGGAAGGTGTGCGCTTTCTCAATCTTTTCTAAAGTCTTTGCCACCTCAATGTTTAGACCTATATTTAGTGCTCAACTATAATGCTTTCATCCCAAGTTTCTGGTATAATTTTCTCCTTCTAAATGTTTTCTTGCTTCCCCTTTCAGCTTTATTTTACCTGCCACTCAACCATGTTTACTGAGTGCCTGGGATCTGTCAGTGCGGAGCACATAAACATGCAGGCAGATCCCTGCAGTGAAGGGCTTGGCCTCTCACTCCTGCCAGTGAGGGAGCCCCTATTGTATGGGTGGGGTCACAGCAGGAGAACAAAGTCCCTGCCCTCCTGAAGCTGAGAGTCTAGAGGGGAAAGCAGAAAATAGGCAAATAAAATGTCTGCGTATATACTGACCAGTGTTAAGAAGGAGGCTGAAAAGGGGTAGGAAATATGAAGTGGAGTGGTGATGAGGGCATAGCCATGCACATAAAGGATGATGTGGGTAGTGAGACGGTGCTACAATGAGGCCTGTACCAACTGCTCTGTGTGCCCAGGAGGTGGAAGGGGGAGGTCCCTGGGCAGGGGCAGGGAGCTAGGAGACTGGGAGGCTGAGGCAGAGGCTTCACAGAGAAGGTGGCTTTTGAGCAGTTGTGAAGGAAGGAGGGCATTTGCCAGATAAGTAAAAACGTGCATACTTATGGAGAGGGATTACAAACACTATTACAAGTTTTTAAAAATAGCACTGCTTATTCTGAGAACTGCAGATAGTACATCTGATTCAAAGTGATCGAGGGAGGGATGAGGCTAAAGAGACAGCACATCACAGGGGCTCTATGGGCCACGGTATAGTTTGGATGGTATCCTGTGGGTGATGGGGAGCCACCGAAGGATCTTATAAAGGGGAACAACAAGATCGTCCGTGTTTAGAGGTGCCAGCTCTAGACACTTCATAATGAACCCAGGAGGTGGAGACTAGTACAAGGACTACTTGGGATCTCTTTTGGAAACAGGTTAGGCATATTTATCTTTTCTTACCTGTTCGCCCAAGATACAGAAGAGAGGTTGATGGGCAGAGACTTTCTGCAAAGGCTGATGACAAAGTCTGCTGCTTCTCCCCAGTCAGGAGGTCAATCACATACCAAATGTCCTGCTTTTTACCTGAAAGGTCACAAGGACACATTATCATTTACACCCATTCTACACGGAAGAAAAAAAATCACTGCCAAACTAGCAGCCCAAGAATATTCTGTGCTGAGAGAGACAGGCCTCAATTTATATGGTGCCAAAGACATTTCTATGATGCTCTGAATGTAAATGGTAATGCAGAGATAATATTTCTTGGGCCATAGGTTTTATAATAACATAATAACCTAATCATGGAATATGAAGTTCTCCAAACTTAATAACCTAATCATAGTTTTAAAAAAAAGTCTCCAACTTTCAAGTTAAATTTTACTGCTTTGAACAATAGCCTTAAATATGAGAATTCTTGCCTGTAAAGGGCACTCTTTTTCCCATGGACTAGGATCTATGTAAATACAGAAATGTGCCCAGGGACTCATCTCTCTGGTAACCAACATTCAACATCCCTACTAATTAGCCTATTTGTAAAGAGGCTCACCAGTTCCAAATGTAATTAGCTGGTACCTGTGACTGATCAGTGGTGGTGGTTGCAACCTGGTGCTAACCAGGCCAGAGTTATCTCAGTTCTGTTCCTGGCTAGTAAGTTACTCCCTGGCCACAGGCCATACTCCTCACTTGGGTCAGGTGATTGACCAGTATGAGTGGGTGGACAGCACAGTCAAACAACACTATTAGGAAACCTCAAATTATGTAACCCAAAGCACCCTGGGGATGGCGGGTCAGTAGCATGGGACTCCTATCTGAAGGCCAAGCATACATTGTGATGTGTTCATTTTTGCTTTGTAAGGCATGGCCTCTGATCACTTATATCTTCCTAATATATTGCCAAAGTTTCCCGTTTCAATGGTCTCTTGGAAGCAAAGTTATTGAGACACCAGGAAAGATCACAGGGCATGAAAATTTGCTAAAGATGCACTTGGTTCTAACAGATGTAATATACCTGCCTAATCCACACGTGTGAAACTTGTCCATGGATCGTAACTCTGTTCTCAATGATAAGATCTTACTATGAAAAAGATCTGAAGATGGAGTGAAAACTTCACTAAGCAGCTGTGACCATGAACCCTTTTCCATCTGGCATGATGTGCATCTGGTTCCTTCAAGGACCATTACAGTCTGCATAACCCAGCTATGACTTAAATGGTTGAACTGGGCAATCACCAAGCTCTTAAATATGCTTAATGAACTCACTTAAGAGAGCACCACAGAGATGCTGGAAACAATATCCAAGTACGCTGTAAGTGATGAATCACTGGCCAAAGTTGGAAGACCAGATGGGAGGCAGTGACATAAAGGGTCCAAATTTGCCTGGATTTGCTCTGGGAGAAGGGCCAAGTCATGGCCAGAAGAGCGGGAAAGCATGTGCTGACTACTTCCCCCTTGGCTGAAGGCTAAAAGGGAGGAGAGGCCCAATGTCCCCAGCAAAAACTTAAAATCCCCTGCATTTGAGACCCAGAAATACATATAAAGCTCCTGAGGTATGAATAGGCAATAGGCACTTAGAAAGAAAGCTGCTGTATAAATACAGGGTATTATTACTACTTTCAAGATAATACTCCTTTGTGTTACCAATGCATTTTTATTGACATTTTGCCAGCAACCTGTAAAAGAAAAGCAGGTGATCTGATGCTTTGAAAGATGTGACCCCTGTAGATATGAAGGCAGCTTATCTAAGCAAGTTGCTAAGTGCTGTTTTATCAAATATTCTGATATCAGGAAATACCAAGAAAGCCCTATAATTAATAAGTAGGACCTGGCTTCCCTTTCTTGGGCGAGACTACTGTACTCACTTTAAATTGCATCCAACTGCTGCTGACTATGTTGCAATCTTTAAATGGCCAGGGGTAAGTCAACAGAGCAGCTAAAAGCTTGTTAAATGAGTAACCATATTTGATGGTGTCAGTTCTCCCAAGTGGGGGGGCCCTTTATTAATGGGTCAGCTGACCCCTGTGTGAAGAGCATCCACAGCACAACCAAGGCAAGAAAGCGGTTTCCCAGAAAGATTTAGGAAGGGAGTGAATCCACACACCTCTCACATATACCACTTTCCCAAATACTGCGACTAATTTTCAAACAGATAGATGTTCAGGCATTGAAAACAGGACTCTTACCCATGTAGAGAATTCCGTCTGAACTTCGGCAAGGGGATGCCTGTACCAACTCTGGGATGGTAAAAGGAAGTTTCTTTTAAAAAAAAGCAAAGGAAAAATAAGTTTTTAACCAAGTCTTGTGCAATTAGTACAACTTTCCTGGACAGTCTGTTTCTGTTACCCAATTCTGCTAAAAAGAGAGAAGCTCTGTTGATGGCGGATGAGAGTTTTCCCAATTAGAAACCAAGGAGAAGGGGTGCCCCAGGCTTCTGCACCTGAGCCTCACAAGCCCTGGACTCCCAGGCCCCCTGCTGTGGAGCACGACTCTTTTACTCAGTGACACCAGCATGCACAGGCCTCCTCAAGGTCTCCTTCAGGACAACGCAAACCCTTTTTTGAAAATTCCACAGAAATGGAGATTTACACAACCTCTGAAATTCTGAGGGAGGGAGAAAGCATTCTCCTATCTTGGAAACTTGACCTAGCGATGGCTAGCCTGAGTAGAATGACAATGCTTTTTAGAGTGGTAGTGAAACATGAGATTAATTCTGAAGAGAAGCCACCTGTTATATGGGCAATACATGAGTTTGACATAAAAAGCAGTTTTAATGTTTTCTTTCAGGAAATAATGCTCTACTGAAAAACAGACAGAAAAATCAAGCCTTTTAGTATTAACAAAGAAGTTATGGTAAGTGCCAGGAAATGAAACTCAAAGGAACCCAAATGTTTCAATGGTATTTCATCAGTAAACTGATTCTTCTGAGTTAAGTCAACAGCTGACATCTGATGAGTTCTTTTGGTTAATGTTCGTTTCAGTATGCTTTATTTTTGGAACATTCTGTGTTCTAGAAACTCTTCTATAGATATCTGCTTTTATAGAAACTCCAGGCATCTACAACACTGTTACCATCTTCTCCAAGAAAGAAAAAAATTCTCTCTAGCTTTAATAAATAGAACTTAAAAAAAAAAAAAACACAATAACTTGGATTTCCCACCATCCCAATATTCCAAACTAAGCCTTGGAAAAGGAAAAATGCCACACAGAGGCTGTAACGCCTGGGTTTTCTGCCAGATGTTTCTGAGAATCAGAAAATGATTGCAAATCTTCCAGTGATCTCTATAGAGCACTGCTACAGGTCTCCCAATTCAAGACCCAAGCTGGGAAGCATGTTGTTTCTAGAGATGGTAAAACACAACTTAAGAGAATGTACAGGGTAGTAGATAAAAGTGTCCTTTGGAAATTAAAAAGACCTTTTCAAATCCTGGCTCTAGAGCCTGGCGCTTTGGCCTTGGGCATGTTCTTTCACCTCTCTAGGCTCAGTTTCCTCTATCCCAGAGGGTGCTGTGAGGTTCAAATGAACCTCACAGTGTCTTAAGACAGATGATATAGTAATGTGGAAAGAAACCCACAGAGAGAAATGTTACATGCAAATACACCAGGGGAAGGTGCACATAGCTCTACATGAGGCCTGCCCTTCTCCCATCTGTTTCAATCTCAGATATTGATAAAGTAATAATAAAAAAAAAATACCCAAATTAGAGCTCACAGTCCACTTACGGTCTAGATCAGTGGTTCTCCATCTTGGTTGCACATAAGAACCACTTGGAGGTCTTTTAAACTTTCTACTGAAGCATAACATACAAACAGAAAAACACACGTAAGTGAAGAGCTCAGCTGATTTTTACAACATGAACTTACCCATGTAACCAGCATCCAGGGGAGGAAATAGAACATTTCCAGCACTCTGAAAACACCCTTCTTGTCCCCTCTTCTAGTCATAACTTCCCAGGATAACCATTATCCTGACTTCAAAAGAGCATAGACTAGTTCTTCCTGTTTTTGAGCTTTGTATAAATGAATCATTCAGTGTGTAGTTTTTGCTTGTCGTCTTTTGCTCAACAGTATGTTTGTGAGATTCATCCATGCTATTGTGCCCATTGCCATAGACCGTTCATACTCATTGACGTAGAATATTTCATTGCATGAATATTCCACAATTTATTTAGCCATTCTACTGTTGATACATATTTGGGTAGTTTTCACTTGTTGGTTATTACAAATAGTGCTGCAGTATACTTGGGTACATGTATTTCAGTGACTATATACATGCATTTCTGTTGGGTATATAACCTAGGAGGGAATTACTGGATCAGAGGGCTTTAGTAGATACTGCCAAACAGTTTTCCAAACTGATTGTACCAATCTGTTCTTCCATCAGCAGTGTTTTGAGAGTTCTGGTTGCTCTACATCCCCATCAGCAGCCGCTTTCCTTTGCATTTTTCTCATTTTAGCCATTCTGGTGGGTGCGCAGTAGTATAGCATTGTGATTTTAATTTGCCTTTCTCTAATGACTAATGAAGCTGAGTACCTTTTCATATATTTATTGACTACTTGGATATCATCCTCTTTTCCAATTTTTCTATTGGGTTGTCTATTCTTTTTCTTAAATGACCCACAGAAGTTCTTTATATATTCTGAATATGAATCCTTTGTTGGATAGCTGTATTGCAAATACCTGTGGCCTGCCTTTTCTTCTCTTAATGGTGTCTCTTAGAGGAAAAAAGTTCTTCATTTTAATATAATCCAATATATCAAAATTTTTCCTTTATGATTAATGTTTTTTTTTTTTTTTTGGTATACTGTTTAAGATCTTCACTTTTTCTAAGGTCATAAAGATGTTCTACTTTTCTTTTCTTAAAGCTTTATTGTTTTACAGTTTACATTTGGACCTGCAATCTATTTGGAACTGATTTTTATGTAAGGTGTGAGGTAGGAGTCAAGATACCTTTTTTCCACACAGATATCCCAGCTGACCCACCCCTTTTTATTGGAAAGACCCTTCTTCCCCACTGAACTAAAGGGTCAAATCAGGTGACCATGTATGGGGGCCTGTTTCTAAACTCCCTTATCTGGGGAGTTTTTAAAAACTCCTGATGACCTAGATCAATTAAATTGGGATCTCTGGGATTGGGACCTAGGTCCAGGATTTTTTTAAAAGTTCCCTAGGTTGGGAAGCGGCTGTGGCTCAATCAGTGGGGCTCCCGTTTACCATGTGGGAGGCCCCGGGTTCAGTTCCCGGGGCCTCCTGGTGAAGGCAAGCCCGCCTGCACGGCATGGTTAGCTGACCCAGCGAGCACAAGCAGCAAGGGGGGGATAAATGAATAAATAAATAAAATCTTTAAAAAAAAAAAAAAAAAGTTCCCTAGGTTATTACAATGTGTAGCTAAGGTTAAGAACCACTGATGTGGATTCTCAAATGGAGCTGGGGGTGGAATATCAATTGCCCCCCACCCAAGAGGACATGCTGAGGGGTGAGCAGTATTTCAAACTACATGCTTCCCTTACATTTGAGAATCACTAGTCAGAGCAAATCCTGTTACTGCAGGGAGGGTTATATCCTGGTGTGTTGGCATGAGAACCTGCTGGTCTAGAGCAATGTTTATGAACTCAGGCTGCACATTTAAAAGCTCATCTAGGGAGCTTTGAAAAGATATTGATGCCCAGGTCCCACTCTAGACCACTGAATCAGAATCCCCAGACGTTTTTTTTAATAAGCTCTCCAGTTGATCTCACTGTACAGACACAGTGGAGGACCTTTGGTCTAGAACCTCCAGAGACAAAGAAATTAAATACACTCACCGTCAGACCTTCATTATTCTTGCCGCCAAGTGTATACAGGCTGCCATCATTGGGATCAGGGAGAAATGCAGGCCTAGAGATTAAGCAATAAGTATCAATGATAAACTATAGCCCAGGGTACAGAACAAAATATCAAAGCCACCTGGAGAGGGGAGAGGGCAAATCTGTATATAAAACAATTATATTCACAACACTCTCACTTCAGCTACAGATAAAGAGCATATCCTATGGTGGAGCATACTATACTTGAGTGGAGAAAGGGAGTACAAAAACCACAGAAGAGTAAAGCAAAGCACTCTGAAGGTAAAGTAAGTAAAAAGGAACGTGCAGGTATACTTTTCAGTTTTCATGCCAATGTGTACAGAACTTCAACATTTAATAGCATGGCATGCTACATAAACCAGTCAAACAAATCCACTTTTAGCTTTCAATGAACATCTGTTGTTGTTGTTTTTGATAGAAAAACTCTTTAATCAAAACAAGTTTACAGGTTGACACTATGGCTTAACTAGAATAAATCTGTCTAAATCCAAACAGATAAAGACTGGTTTATATAATATAACAGCATTCCCTCAAAAAAAAAAAAAAAAAAAAAAAAAAAGGATCCTAGAGCTCAACTGTAAGGCTCCTCAACAGCAAAAATCTAATGATTGGAATTGAAAATTCAAAGTCATCATGGATGAAAACAATTATCAATGAACATTTCTTTTTAAACTGAAGGCAGTAAGAGACATTAGAGAGACTCTGCAGAAGGTACAAGGTCTCTTAGTCAATAGCTTCCCATGGAGCAGATGTGAGGTGGTTTTTCATAAAGCTAATCTGCAAAGATAGAACTATCGCTAGAGTTGCTTAGAAGCCTCATTCTGAATCTATTCTCTACTTAGGGTACACTGTCATTTGAGGCTCTAATGGGCAATATCCAACTTTTACCCTAATACACACACTCTAGGAGCAGGTCATATACATGTTTCTTCTCTGCAGTGAAGAGGTGATCTGAAGACCCTTAGCCCCTCCTGAGGGCCTTGAGAACTTCATTTCAAAACTCAACTTAAATTTTACCTCACATAAGCCTTTTAATCCCATCACCCTTGCTCTCCCAAGGAACTGACCACCCCTTCTCTCCTTCCTTCCTTCCTTCCTGGCTTCTATCAAAGCACATCTAAAACTTTATATGCCCCACTCATTCTTAAACTTATGCATATATGTACTGCCAACAATCAGCTTCAGAAATATGGACTGAATAAATAAGAAAATTAAAGGGACGTGCTGAAGCAAATATAAAAAACTTACTCTTCAACGTGTGTTGGGACCTGCAGGACTGGATCTGTGCAAAAGAACAAAGGCATCATCAGACAGATTCTGAAATATCAAGATTCCTAGAGGGTTTCCAGGACCAAGTCCCAAGCAGCACCCATAACTTAGATTTCCTTGCACAAAATACAGTATATGAAGCCACTTTAGAAAACACCACACACAAAAAGACATAAAAATAAGCTCTTACGGTTGTTACTAAAATTAGATAACTGAGAGCAGAATGGAACTGTTAAGAAACTTGCATATAACCTGGAGGACACAGCAGAAGAACCAGTCACAACCCACTGTGGCTAAGATATGCCAACCAATGAATCACAAACCAAAATCCCATTTGGTCTGATACCTAGTGTGGTATGAGATATTTCCATTAGGAAAAGCAAAACTGTGGCTTAAGAATCAATTTTATTATTGATGATAATTTGATTGATAGTAAGTGGATAACAACTTTTAGGGG
Organism: Tolypeutes matacus; assembly: GCA_026826555.1. Lineage (NCBI taxonomy): Eukaryota > Metazoa > Chordata > Mammalia > Cingulata > Chlamyphoridae > Tolypeutes > Tolypeutes matacus. The sequence continues at coordinate 5,782,034 of JAKSZT010054478.1, forward strand.
CAGCAATATGGCGATCCTAGAGTCTTCGAGTGTTCATTCCTTTTGATCCAATAATTCCATTTTTCTAAAATCTAGTTTTAAAAAACTCCACAAAATAACAGAAAATGCTTTTTATACAATGATGCCCACAGCAGCTTTATAAATGACCAACTTTTCAATATCATTAATTATGGAATGTTTACTTGGCAGAAAATTAAGGCTTCCGAAAGGGCTTATAAAGTTTTAAAACAAGTACAAATGTTTATGCTATTACGTTCATGAAAAAAGATAACACGTACATAGAGTATTAATGCAACTATGGGAAAATCTTCAATGCACATAGAAAAAAACTGGATGGAAAGATAAAAAAGGTTCATTGGAAGTTACCTTTGTTGGAAATACAAATGACTCCTCTACCCTTTTTTTATTTCTCAAAATTTCTAGAAGAACAGGCATTACTTTTTAAACTGGAAAAAAGATTTTCTCAAAACCAATTATATATATATATTTATTCATCTGTGTTTACTTTTTAGGTTTTTTGGTTTTTTTTTTTTTTTAACCAGGAGGTCCCGGGGATTGAACCCAGGTCCCTCCATATGGGAGATTGACGCCCAACCATTTGAACCACATCTGTCCCCCTACTTTTTAGTTTTTTTTTTTTTTTTTTTTTTGTACCGGGAGGTCCCAGGGATCGAACCCGGGTCCCTCCATATGGGTGGGAGACGGACGCCCAACCAGTTGAGCCACCTCCGACCCCCACTTTTTAGTTTTTAATTGTTTATATTTTCAATTATTAAAAGTACAAAATAAAGTAAAAATAAAATAAAAAATCAAAAACAAACCAATTTTACATTTGCAGAAGTTAAAAACAGCAGAACTTCTCCCTCCCTAGATTCTCCTGGACACGAATCAAGAGGAAGCTCCTGATTCCTTGGGGCAGCTGGACTGATCCACAGGCGTCAGACTGCACAGCAATCAAAACCTCATGGGCTGCACATCCACGCTGTACTGAACTCCGAAGCTGGGGCAAGGGTAGCAAACACTATCATAAGCTTTTACATACAGAGTACCAGGGCCCATGGGCGCTGCTTGTGATGGCAAACAGCTGTCCAATACTCCCAGTCACTCGGGATCCTCAAACGAAGGCAAGTCTTTGAAACCTTATCATATGTTGACTTTGCTTTAAAAGCCCGGCTCCCTCGTGATGACGTGCGGTGCTCACAACAGATGCACACACACCATATGTGGTCTGTGGGCAGCAAACAAACAATTCACTAAACCAAAAACATTTTAGGAAACAGGAGGAACTTTCAGTCAGTAAGCGTATGTTTATCTTTCTCATTAATCACCTCCTGGTACACTCTCACAAACAGACTGATGCAAGAGACAGGAAATAAAGGCACTCATCTGACTGAAACAAGCAGGCAAGGTGCAATTATAACCCAGCTCCCTGAAGCCATGCAAGCCAGGGAAAGCCAGACTATCATATTCCAAAGAAAACGCAGCAAGGAAGGCATCTTTTTTGCTCATTTCAGCCACTTAGGTGTCACAGATAAAAACAGATTAAGACAGGGGTTCTTAACAAGGGGTCAGGAGCTTGAATTGAAATTCAAAAAACCATTATTCTTGTGGGGAAGTGTTGGTGCGGGTGTGTTATATTTATTAAATAATACACAGTATAGTGTGGACTTAGTAAGGGGTCCGTGAAACAAAAAAAGGTTAAGAACCCCTGGATTAAGAGGACATTGCCAAATTCTAGCAATGTGCCAGAAACAAATTCCTGTTCTTAAGCAGGTCTTTGCTGCACAGCGTTTGCCCACTCCCATGGACTCGCCTTCGGGGCCGACTTCCCTGCTTTTCTATAGCTTATCCACTGGTCACCTGGCACTGAGGCCACAGGTCCCACAGGGAGCCCTGCACCAGGAAGGTTCCAGGTAAGGCGCAGGACCTCTGCAGGAGACAGGGTGATGCCTGGGCGACACTGATTTTCTAGGCTTGGGAGGAGAGCCAGGCCAGTAGGAGGGCCTTATCACTTTAGCATTCCCACCCACTCAGGAAAGTAAGATACTTGGAATAAACTGCGTGTAGGCCATGTAAAGACACAGCTATTAAGACAGCTCAGTCAGAGGCAAGCAAACTGCTGTTGGCAGGTTTCTGAGGCACAACAATGACCTATTCTGCAGGGTTTTTTTTCCCCCTTAAAGAATCATTTGAATCTGAGATTTTCTTTAAGATACTACAGAAAAAACAGAAACAAAAACAAACAAACAACAAAAAAACAACTGTATGGGGGAACAGATAAAAGAAGGGACAGACAGCTGAGAACTGTTAAAGATGGAAAATGGGAACGCTGGTGGGTGGGGTGGGATCATTTTCCTATTCTCTCCACTTTATAGACAGTTGAAATTTTCCAAAATAAAAATTTTAAAGATAAAAATATTTGGAAAGCTAACAAAATGAAAACAAAACTGGTCTAACTGCAAGGCTATAAACAAACACTGCTACAGCAGAAGCCACTATGTATGTGGAGACTGATAAGGAGAAAAGCTAATCGCATACAGCTATTTTACTTTCAGGAAAAAAAAAGGGAGGGGGTGAGTAACTTCGGAAGTGTCAAATGGGTGTTACTTAAGGTAAAGGTAAGGACATCAGGTAAAGGTAAAGCTATCAGAAGAGGGGAGAGACAGCTGAAAGCAATGCTTGGTCTCTCCAGGATTAACACAGGAAGAATGAAGCCGCCCACTTCTCCCCTTGAGCAACCACTGGACTCCACCTTGATCCCCTCTGGTGTGGCCAGCTCAAGTCTGAAATGGCACAATCTTTATTTTTTTATTTTATTTTTTTTTTACTGGGAGGTTCCGGGGATCGAATCCGGGTCCCTCCATATGGGAGATGGATGCCCAACCAGTTGAGCTACATCCGCCCCCCTGGCACAATCTTTAAAACCTGGAGAAACCAACATCCTGGATGAGGGTCCATGACACTTGTTGCTGCTGCTTGGTGGTAAGTTTTTTTTTTTTTAATTTATTTGTTTGTTTCTCCTCTCCCCTGTTGTTGTTTGTACTTGCTGTCTGCTCTCTCTGTCTGTTGTGTGCTCGTCTTTTTTTTTTTTTTTAGGAGACACTGGAACCAAACCCAGGACCTCCCATGTAGGAGGGGAGGTGCCCAATTGCTTGAGCCACCTCTGCTCCCTGCTTGTTGTGTCTCTCATTCTGTTTCCTCATTGTGCCTCTTCATTGCGTCATCTCTTTGCATCATCTTGTTGTGTCAGCTCGCCACGGTAGCCCATCATGTCAGCTCACTGTCTTGCTCATCTTCATTAGGAGGCACCAGGTACCGAACCCCGGACCTCCCATGTGGTAGGTGGGCACCCAACTGCTTAAGCCACATCTACTTCCCACTAAGTCTCCTTTTTAACCTGAAGACAGAAATGACTCAAAATAGATTTCCCCCATTTTTTCTTTGTCCAAATTCATAAGGGTAAAAATTTAAACATTTCTATCTCCAAAAGAGATGAATTTTCGTCTCTCCAAAGGTAACCTTTTCAGCTTGGTCCTCAATCCTGTCTTCTCCCAGACCTTGTGCCTTTTAGCTCTCGCCCTTTTACTTTCCTCAGCTTGGCTGGACGGCCGCACTTCCATCCAGTCACACAATCTGGAAACTCAGGGCTATCTTGGACTCTCCCCTTCCCTTAATTCCATCCCTCCCTCATTCAATTAGATGCTGAGTTTCATAAGATCAGACCTACTAAACCTTTTTCAAAATCCAGTCCCCCTTTCCATCTCCTTTACCACTGATGAAATCATGCAGTCACCAATGCTCAATGGCCCACACATTAGTCTCCTAACCGGACCCTGTCTCAGGTCTCTGCTTCCTCATATACACACTCCGCCAGCTACCCAAGATGGCCTGATAAAGGCAAACCTGTTCATGCCTTTCCCTCACATAAAATCCCAAAGTGGCTCCCCTCTGTCTACTAAATACCTTCCACCTCTGTGGTCTAAGTCAGAGGTTCCCAAACTTTGTTAGTTCACAGCACCCTTAGTGTCTCAGGAATTTTTTCATAGTGCCCTAAGCCAAAAGAAATACCTAATGTTCCATTTATTAAGTAGTTAGGGTCAAACAACTTGAATATTTAGGTCCTAACAACTTAGTAGCCATTTGGAAAACAAAACAAAACAAAACAAAACAAAACACAACAACATATACACACACATCAATTGAAAGAAAAAAAATTCATTCTTAAATAGCTGTAATTACTTACTAATGGATATGTGTACCTGGTGGGCACTATACAACTTTCAAACCTTATAATCAGATTGCACACTGCCATCACTGTTACCATTTACACTGACTTTCATGTGATATTTGAATTCTATTACAGCAACTGCCAAAGCCTAGCTTTGTAAAGATATGATATCATTGAAAGGAATGTAGCTCAATTTAATGTTCAAAATGTAAACTACTTTGAGCCAGCAGTTCACAAAGTGTTTGACACTTGTTAAGCATCACTGTGTTTCCCACAAAGTTTTAAAAGAACATGGTTGTGCCTGTGAGCCCACTGTGGCATCCCAGGGTCCCCCAGCACACAGTGCAGGAACCACAGGCCTAATCAAAGGCCCTCCAAAACTTGGGCCCAATTGTTCTCCACAATTATCTCTCAATCATGCCTCTTCCCAAAACTCACCCCAAGATTTTAGGTTGGTCTTTGCTCACTATTACCTGTCCCATCTCCATCTATCTAAAGCTGCTTGTCCTTCAGGGTCAGCTCAAATCAGAAAGTGACGAACCACAGCACTTGGTATCTCCTTATGATGCACTTACCACATTTCTCAAGGGACAGGTATTTAATTGTATGTGTCTCTCTGGTTCTCAAATACCTGGGAGGATGGACCAAATTTTAAGCACTTTGAGAGGCAGGGACCACGTATTTTATTTATTGTGAAAAATACACAGAAAAGTAAATAAAGCTTAGTTATAGTTTAATTAATAATCAGAGAGTACACTCCTGTGAAATTGCTACCCAAATGTTTATTCTTCTCATACTTTAGTAGGTAATATTGTCTGTGGAATTAAAGGAAATTAATAATTTAAGACATTTAATATTTTATGTGGAATAGTCATTCAAGTAAGATTTTCCTAATGGAAAGGACTTTTCCACACAGAAACCTACATAATAAAAGCTAGAAAGAGTTGCCTACACACAGTACTGTTTGTTTACTCACATTTTAAAATTATCTAAATGATATGGCATTTGCTTCAAAACACCAGAGGGGTCTGGGGGATTGCCATGTGTCCATCATTACTAAAGTTGGGTGCTGGGGACATAAAGGTTTCACAATACTATTCTCTACACTTTTGTGGATGTTAAAATTTTCTAAAATAAAGGGGGGAAAAAAAAGCTTAAAACAAAACAAAACAACTATTTCAGGAAAACCTGTCCAATGGGTTGAAAAGAGAGGCCTGTTCTTCCTGCTCTCGCCTCTAGTACAAATCTTGAGAGCCTGATCCTACAGTTTCACAGGGTTCAGAGGGCCTGAAGGGAAATCCACACCAGGAGCATGGAGGACAAACAGCCTTTCTGAGACACAGGCCTATCAGAATTGGTGAGGTTGTGGGGAACCAGCTAAACAGAAAACTGTCTTTTGAGGAAGTCAACCAAAATTTAAAGAATTGCTTCAAATCGGAGTTCAGGCCTGATGGCCAGCCATTCTCTCTGGAGGTAGCTCTGGGCAGTTTTCTTCCGCGTAGGAAGAAATAAGATCCCTTTGATTATAGAAGCCACAAGAACAGGTTGCTTATTTGTCTGGAGCTCAAGGAACTTTACAAGATCATTCTCTTCCCCAGACGAGCATTGATATTTCTGGAACAGAACGCTTCTCCAGTGGTGTCTGGAGGAACACTGATTTTTTACTGCTTCTTCCACCTCGCTCTTCTCTTAAGCACAACCACCTATGACCCCCACACAACTGGCATTAACAACCAGCTTCCCCTCTTACTGGAAAGTCTTCTCCAGGTACAACTGGATGTCATGGCGCAGTTAGAAATTCTACAACCCAGCTCCTTCCAACTCCTCCAGCAAATGCAACTGCATAACCATGCATGTCTCCTGGTTCCTGCACTACAAGCAATGATTTGAAATGTTCTGAGTTGGACCAAAGGAACCTCAAAAAACTGCCAACTGCCTATGTTCCTTGTAAACCTTCCCAGATGCCAAATATTCAAGGGTTTCTCCCTCTCCCTCCCCCCCCCCTCCACCCCGCCCCTTCTCTCTCTTCCCAGGCTCCTGTCTTCCTCCCCCCTCTCCATCTCTCTCTCCCTTTCTTTTTTCTTTCACAATTACAATTTCTTTCTTTTTAAAGGAAGAAGTTGACAACCCAACTATAGTAATTATCTATCGAGATTTACCGCACATATCTCAAACACAAATGTTGGACATTAACTATCAGTCTGGCTCTTTGTTAAGGCTATGTGGGATAAAGCAGCTTCCTGTTTGTCTTATAATGAACTATTAAAATGTGTGGCATAGACCACAGGTGCCACAGAATTTCCTAGGTGAGAACTAGGGTTTTCAGGGAAGAAAGACTTCATAAAGGCTGGCCCAGAGCATGGAGATCAGAAAACAACATGAGTAAAGAGCCATCACCCCACGTGTGGGAAAGAGGATATAGGCTGGTGAAGAGGATATAGGCTGGTGAAGCATGAAGTCTTCCTGCTGAGGAGCAATACAAAAAAAGGTTGGAGAGTGGGCAATGAGACCACTGAGAAGAAAGTCTTAAAACTCTCCAGTATGGTATGGTGTATGCTAGGGACCAACTGGAGGCTTCTGAGACAAAGAGAAAAGTGATTCAAGTCCTGCTGAAGGAAGGTTAGATGGGTGCGCATCAGGGTACAAAGTAAAAGAGAAAGAGGAGGAGGAAACTTGTGGGGTAATGAGGTAAGACAGGCCTGAGCCAGTGCGGGGTAGGGGGGTGGAAGAGGGGCAGAGAGGAGACAGAGGAGGGGAAAAAAGAGAGAAGTGAAAAGAAAGGAATGAGTTAAAGATGACATGGAGATTTTAATCCTAGCTGACAGATAACAGTGACACTAGAAAGGTATAGTCTGAATGTGACAAACAATTGCCATTTCCTCAAGAATATAATTAAGGTTCTAATACTGTTTTCTTACAGAAATTATTGGCAGAAACAATATGATTCATGCAGTCAAATGGCCCAATTAGGGACTACTTCTCCCCAATGGCAGCTCATTCTTTCCCTCCAGAGGAAAGATGCTTCATTAATCTAAACCTTAAACTCCCATTAAAATCATTAGGTCCAAATAGTAAAGCAGAAAGTCTCAAACATTCCTCAAAATTCAGCTATTGTGAGGAGATAATTTAAAAATTAATCAAAAGCTCCTCAAATCTAAATCTCATCAGAAATGCGAAAGGATGTAATAAGTTTTCTTCAGAAATACCCTTCTGCAAGTCATGAAACGTCATGTTTGACAAAGAGGATCACGTGAAATTTCAACACCGAAGTAATCTGAGAAACTGCCTACACTAAAGACAGGTGAATTCTCTATGTTTTTTTTGTTTTGTTTTATCATCGCCACCTTGGTGGAATTACCTCAGACCTAAACATGCATACTACATGCTGTAGAAAAGCAATTAAATTGGGACATAAGACAATTCAATGCTATGCCCAAAGCCCAAGTACCTCATACGATGTAATAACTTCACAGGATTCATTCTCAAGCAAAAGCAGTGCCATCCAATCCCAGACACCCAACGATGCACAAAGGGACAAGTTTTATCAAGGTACTTCAACAATCAAAACTGTATTCTGATAGATACCCATCAGAGCTGAAATCTGTGCTACTATATATAGTGACTGCTACTTAAGAGACCCCACATGAAATGATGGATGTCTTACTTAAAGCAAATCCCAAACATGAGGGAGAAGTGGGCAGGGGATGAGGTGTGCAGATGAACAAGAATGGACATAAGTTGGTACTTCTGAAGCTGAGTGATGGTACATTGGGTTCATTATACCATTATCCCTGTTGGATATGTCTAAAATCTTCCCTGATAAAAAGTAAAATACAAAAGAGAAAGACAGAACCCATATTTTCAACATACTCAAAGGCAGAGCAAGCCTCTCTTAGAAAACTTAATTTTCAGCCCTCCAAAACAGTGGAGAAGAAAGAAACACATATCTGGTGCCTAAGCAATGAGGTGGAAAAGTGGATGATGCAGGAGCAAGTACAGCTCAGTGGCTGAGTGCCTGCTTCACACGTACAAGGTTCCAGGTTCAATCCCAGGTACCTCTTGGGGGAAAAAAAAAAGTGGATAATGCATTTCCTAAGTCTAGAAAATTCCTTAAGAGAAAAAAGACTAAAACAATTAACAAAACATCATTACGTTTCACACCTTCCCCTTCTCAAGTTTCATCCCACCTCTGAAGATACATCTCTAACTCTTCCAGAGGAACATGCACACTGCGTAAGAGGCAGGAGAGAAAAACTGCAAAAAGCTGCGTGAAACTCAAGATCAGAGCCTGGAACTGGAAACTGCCGCTGACTACGTCCTGAATGACAGATGACGCATCCTGAGGAGGCAAAGTCAAGGATCATGTGTCTCTCAGGGCTCCCCAGGACACGCAGTATGAAGGGTTCTTGGACCTGAGGGGGCTTTAGGTGCATCAGACACTCAATGAGCACCTCCCGGCTGCCAGGCTCTGGAGTCCAGAGACCCCCTCTTCAAAGGAGTTAGGGAGCCAGCAGGAAGACAAATGTAAAAAAAATTCACGACATAAGCAGGAAGTGCCATCACAGGCTTCAACAAAGTCCTCCAGAAGCCAGGGCCTTAAGGGGCTCACCCTGCTTGGGAGAGTCAAGGAGTAGCCTAGGAAGGGGTCATACAGAAGAACAGGAGCTGGCCCTACGTCCCAGGCTGCAGGTGGGGAGGGTGCACAGCATGGCGCCTCTGAGGCTGGTAAGGAGTTGAGGGTGCACCAGAGCACATGCCAGCAGAGGCAGGGAATGCAGGAAGCCGAGGCTGCAGAGGTGGGGGGAACATCTGTGAAAGGCCTTGGGCACCACATCCTGCAGCCCAGAGCTTCTCAAACTAACCATGGTGACGGACCAATTGTCTAAAATTCTAGTCCATCAGGGATTGTGCTTACGCTCCCTTTTTGAACCCCTAGGGGAAAGGTAACAAGCTACCTGTGGGCAGATGACACTGAGCAGCAATGCTGTAGACCACATGCAGAGTATTTAAAAGGGGGTGCATCAGGGTCCAATTAGTCTTTCTAGAAAGGTATCTCTGACAGCAGTGTGATGGGTGAACCGAGAACTAAGAAAGGCAGCAGGGATGGCAGTCAGCAAGGATGGAGGTCAGGAAACTTGCATTAATGTAGGAAAGAGCCTAAGATGTTGGCAATGGGGACAGAGGGAAGTAGTGAGATTTGAGAGACACTTCCTAAGTCAACATGACAAGACTATGTGACCAACTGCACATGACATGAGAAAGGAGAGGAGGATCACTCCGTTTTCTAGACTAGGTGGCTGTGACTGTTAGCTTAAGGAGGAACTATGGAAAGAGGCACATGTTGAGAAAAGGAAATTCACATAGGAATAAGATTTTATTCTGAACCTTCCCTCATAAGAAATCTCCAGTATTAACCAATCAAGGGATGACTTAGGAGTCTGGGCCCATCTGGGTGGGAGAGTTGCCATGGCACACATTTAGCATAGTTTTATGACTAGTAAAGAACGGTTCTAAATTGGGCCCAGTTCTCTGTGCCTGCTATTGGAAAGGACATAGAAAAGAATGGGAACAGGACTGCTATAAAAATATGATAACCTATAATTTGATGAAGAATTGAGTGTCAAAAATCAGCATTAACTAATATGTAAAGGCAAGTGCAAAGAGCTGTAAACCAATCCCAGCAGAATTTAAAAAGTCCTTTCCACTCCACTAAGCCAGAGCAGTTTAGCTCATCTAAAACGAAATATGACAGCAACATTTTCAGTTTGCATTTGGGCTGAAAGTGCAGAAATGAAACATACTCAACTATGTTCAGTGGTGAAATTTCAGAAAGAGACAGACAGTGATGTTGCTACAGTTAAAAAATCACAGCTAAAACACAGCTTAGAAAGATGGCATCTGAAGTAAAATGTCATAACTCAGAGTAGTTTCTGAAAATAAAGAAAACTCGTTTTCTATACTAGGTGCAGTCTGCTGCTGTGGTGTAAGAAACCTTCTTTTCTGGGAACAGCAACACGTTTGGGTGCGGGAACAAAAGCACCTGCCAAAAATCACTCTGTGGAAAGAAAAAGAAAAAAAAAAACACTCCCAGTTTGTTAGTTCCTGAAAAAAGTAAACAGTTAGGAAACCGTGAAATGGACTAACAGGTATATGTATTCTGAAGAAGCCCAGTTTGATCAGAGCAAAAGCTCTCCGTTTTTGTGAGTTAAAGGTGTGTGCTTGCATCGCAGGTTTCTTCCGTCTGACTGACTGCCCCACTGCCCCCCAGGCCCAAGCCCGCCTCCTCCCTCACAGGGAGGTGCAGGAGCCTCCTGACTGGTCTCCCGGCTTCCTCCTGGCCCCATCACTCATTCTCAGCACAGCATCCATGGACCCTGTCCATGTGGAGGTCAGGGCATATCACTCCTCTGCTCAGGCTCCTCTAATGGCTTCAAAGAAGCCAACATCTGACACTGGCTACCAACCCCCATCAGCGGCCTCCACGGGGAGGGCACAGCCTGCTGGGGAGAGCTCGGAAATCGGTGAGAGCATCTCCCCGTGGTCAGAGTGGCTGGGGGATAATACAGGCACCATGTGTGGGGGGCAGGGATGCCAGGCCGGCCTGCACAACCGAGGATCGTCCCACATGCACAAGCCTCTGTAGTGTTCCACCAGGTATGCCAATGGGTCAAAAAAACTTTAATAATTACTTGAGCCTACAAGCTGACTGTTTTAGATATAAGCACAAAAAGTACTTTTTTGTGTAATTTCAGATATTGAATTTTCTCAAAATGTAATTCTGTATAATACGGTTAAGACTGCACTCTTTTTGTTTGGAACGTTACCAAGAATCATCCACTGTCTTGGAAATCGGTGTCACAGGTAATGCCGCTCGTGGCAGCTGAGTCTGCCTTCATGGGGACTCTGCTCACAGGGGCAGTGTCAGTGTGCACCCAAGCATTTGCATGTTAGGTGGCATATATGTAATTCAAAGTTACCTTCCTATTATTTCCGCTTTAGATGATCAATTGGATAATATATTTATTTCTTTTTGAAATCGTCTGTGAAGGTAGGTTACCGTCTATAAATTTCACTTCAGGATAGTAGTGGGGGTGTCGTTATAACGAATGTGCTATAAAGGGGGCACTGGATTCCTCCTGCCCTCCATGACCAGCCCCATTATCTCTGAGCTTCTCTCCCCCCTCTCTGCTCCCTCCCCTACTGACTCCACACCGGCCCCACTGATGTCCCTGTTCTTCCTTTACACACCAAAGACACTTCCACCTCGGGCCTTTGTCCCTGCGATGCCTTCTGTCTACAAGACTCCCTTGCCCCCTTTAGGTCTTCCTAAAATGATGCTTTCTCAGTGGGGCTGTCCCTGTTTAAAACTGCAACACCCCTAGTCTACCTAGCACTCCCCATTCCACTACCCTGCTTTATTTTTTTCTCCATAGCTCTGATCACTACTATGTTGTTTCTTTCCTTGTCTGTCTCCCCATTAGAATGAAAGCTCCGTGAGGGTAAGGATTCTGTTTTGTTCTCTTGCTGCACCCTCATGGTCTACACCAGGACCTGGATACCTTTACAAGCTATTTACATATGAAGAGTTTAGAAATACCAATTTTGAAGTCTTTAATTTTAATTGCAAGATTAAAATTCAATTGAAAAGTCATGGTCTTTATACAATTACAGCTGTTAATCTTTGTACAGAAATACAAATTGAAGCTCCTGGTATCCAGGGCTGAATTTAACTGAAACAAGCCAGTTTGTTCTTCAAAAAACCATGAAACATTGACAAGATTATGTATGACCTTATGACATTATGACAATATTTTTCCATCTAGAATACTGTTTTGGAACATTTTATTAAGGAAAGCAAAACATGTGCAGTGTTCATGAAAATAATGAGTCACAGACTAGTGATGAAAGAGAACATTCTGGTCAGACCCTGATGTAGGCCAAATGAGAATTATTCCTGGACATAATAATTGGAGATGACTCTCAAAGTCCCAAATTCTGGAACTTGCCCGGATTTATCCAGGGAGATTACTTTGGAAATTAAATACTATTTCCTAGTTGTAGGCCTCGACCCTGCTTACTATCCCCAGAAGACAAGATCATAAGGCAGGAAGCATAAGAAACAAGCTCAGTCTTTACTTCCTTCACCATAAAGACTCAATAAAGTGGCTAACTTGGATGAATGTCAAATCGTGTAGTCCTCAATTATTTTGGTCTCTTTATAAAAACAAATGAGTAATTTGAGGTGTTGGGAAGATAACTTTTGCAATTATGATTACAAGATTCTAATCATTAGAATGTACAAAAAATCTAATGCAGTATGTCTTCATAAAGACCAACCAGCCAGGGCTATTAATAAAAAGCCTAGAGGGAGGCGGCTGTGGCTCGGTCAGTGGGGCTCCCGTTTGCCATGTGGGGGGCCCCGGGTTCGGTTCCCGGGGCCTCCTGGTGGGGGCGGGCCCGCCCGCGCGGCGTGGTTGGCTGACCCAGCGAGCGCGGGCAGCGGGGGGGGGATGGATGGATGGATGGATGGATAAAATCTTTAAAAAAAAAAAAAAAAAAGCCTAGAGTCACTTAAACGAAGTCTGGACAGAAGCAAAAGGATAAAAAGCTAAGGAGAAATATGCCTCTTCAATGATGCACTTAGTAGATAATCACAATTTGACCTGCAAACATAACCTTCAAATGTAATTCCCACTCCTCTCCTTGACCTCATTTTCCTTTTTTATTTTATTAAATATTGTAAAGCTGTTTTTCTTTTTCTGGGATATGTTTACTCAGAAGCAGCTGAGCAAATTACCATGTCACCCAAGAATCAAATCCAAATTACCTTCTTTTAAGGTCCATTTGATTGAGCCTGTCCTCTTGCTTACAGCATGCAGACTTCCATCCAGGGTTGACACAAACAACAAGGTTTCAGGAAGTGTCACTGTGCTGGTACTTCCAAAAATCTGCAAGGAGATATAGAAGACTCTTCATGGTCAATATGATTTTTCACCTTGGGAATACACAAACATAGTTATCCACCCCAAAAGTTATCTTTCTAAAATCCTCTTATCTTACTGATGAAGAAATAAGGTTATGGGAGCAGATGTGGCTCGAACAGTTGAGTGCCTGCCTCTCACACGGGAGGTCCCGGGTTTGGTTCCTGGTACCTCCCCCCAAAAAACAAACAAACAAACAAACAACAACAAGAAGCAGACAGCTAAAAAAATAAAACAACTCAAAGGAGCTGCTGTGGCTCGGTGGTTAAGCGCCGGCCTACCACATACGAGGTCCTGGGTTCAATCCTCAGTCCCTCAAAAAACAACAGCAAAAAAGAAACTGAGGTTAGCAAGCCTAGAGTCCAACCAAAGGTACACAGCTAGACAACAGCTGAGTCAGGACTGGAGCCCAGAACTCCTTACTCTAGCTAAGCTGTCATCCTATATACAGGCAAAAAGGCTCATGACCTAACCATGAAAAGGACAGGAATTCTGAAGAGCTGTGGGCAGCCTCCACTGAAACAGAGGGGAGGAAGGATGCTCAGTTTTCTAACTGATTTGCTTCTCTCCATTATACCTGACTTTCTAAAATCGGGTCGTCTTGCAGGACTCCATGATAAAGAAGAATGCCAACACCCCACACCCCCACTCACCTATGAGATTTTAAAAAGTAATGAATTAAGGGTGGGCATAGGGAATGGGAAGTTAAGATTTAAAATGTACAGGGTTCCTATTTGGAATGATGGAGATGTTTTAGTAATGGATGGTGGTGATGGGAGCACAACACTGTGAACATAATTAACAGCACTGAAATATAGATCTGAATGTGATTAAAAGCGGAAATGTTAGATTGTATATATGGTAACAGAATAAAAAGTCCATGGAACTGCACTATGCAAACAGTGAAACCTAAGTTAAGTCATGGACTACAGTTAATAGTACAATTAGAAAAATATGCTATCATCAGTTATAACAAATGTTCCACACCAATGCAAGGTGTTAATAATTGGGTGGTATATGGGAATCTTCTATTTTATGCATGATGGTTCTGTAAACCCACAACTTCTCTAATAAAGAATTAAGAAAGCAATGAATTAGAAGGAAATGTTTAAAGCAAAATAGCAAATATAGCTTTCATTATATAATGAGTTTGTGTAATAATAAAACATCAAGATTTCAATAAACATGTTACAAAAATAAATGAAAAACATAACCCAAATTCCTCATTTATAATCAAAATAAAGTTTAACTAAAAATGTGCCCATTTTGCTCAATGAATTAAAGGAAAAAACCATTTTAAAGAAAAATAGTCAAAGGTAGTGAAATTCACTTTCTCATCCACTGCTGGTGGCAATGAAAACTAGTGCTATCTCTCTGGAAAGTACAAAAGTGTCCATAACTTAAAATTACCCTAAAAAAAATTCCAGATATGTAAAAAGATGTATACAAGGACACTGTATCATTACATCTCATTTATAAACACAGAAAAATAGGAAAGACCTGAAGTTCCAATAATGTCCAAATGTCTAAATAAATTATGACAAACACTCAATGGAATATTAGGTAATCATTAAAATAGTATTTGGAAAAATCTACAATATAAAAAATACTTATAATACATTACTGAGTGAAAAATACAGAGTCCAAAATTTGTTGTACACGGTAGTTACAGCTGTCCTGGACAGGACGGGTTTTCTTTTTCTCTGCCTGTCCTCTGGCTTTGCTGGAACTACCCTCACCCACAGTGTCCACGCGAGCAGCATTTGTGTGCATGTGCAGGTGACAGCTGGAAGGGTTCCTAGGACCACACTCTTTTGCGGTATGGGCTCATTAGCAATGCCACCCTTGTAATGAGAGTCTCTCTTCCTTTGTCCTTCCTTTGTTTCTTCCTGTCCTGCAACTTAGATGATCACTGTGGGTCTTGAATTTAAAACAGGCCAACCCTACTTACCTATAGTGCAACTGTTTGAATTTTGGCACAAACACTATTTTTTGAAATACAGAGATGTGGCTGGCTTTTAGCAATACAACTTAAAAGGACTGGGGGTTACTTATGCATGGGAGCCTGACCCCGGAATGCCCGGTTACTCTTGTCAAGAACCATGAAGATGCCAGTTAGTCCCTTAAAAGGGCAAGCCCCAACGGCTCACTCCAGGGCAGCCCAAGGTAGCAGGACAAACACTGCCATCCCTGCATTCCTTTTCCACAGTGGAGACTTGGCAGAGAGGGTGAAGCAGCTGCCATAGCCTCGCCTGCCCCCCATCTTACATGTGCCCTGCCTGGAGGGGGAGAGGTTTAGCCCTTCGCTTTGCCCAGTACCAGGGCACACTCACCTGAAATGGGAGAAACAACAAGCTTTATTGCCATTTGCTGAGTCTGTGGGTCTATGTAAAGCTTTAAGTTTGAAGAAAAAGAACCTACTTTTAATTCTACCTTCAGAACTAGGAAATTAGTCCCCGAGTACAACTCGGGCTAGGAAAACAGAAGCCTCAAGAGTGGTGTCTGCCCTAACAAGGATCCGAAGGTCATACATACCACCTGTGTAGGAGGGTGTGAAGATTATTTTAGACACAGGGTAGACAGTGACCAGGCACATCTGGACCTGCTCACACCTGAACTGGAGGAGTGTGCATGGCCAGAGCACCTGGGCCTGGAGAACGGTGTCCCCGTGACCAGACCACAGGGGGCTGTAGCTAAACGGGCCTGTGAGTTGTCTCCCACAAAAGAAGGGGGTGTGGGTTTGCAGCTTGATGTGATGGCTAGATTATGTTAGGTGGGGACAGTTTGGAGATTGAATCAATGACAAGAGAAGGTATGTGCACACCTGGGAGCCAAGACGTGGTAATTCTTGCTGAGCCCTCCTCCGTCCCTCCCTCTCTGACTCCCCTGGTTTTTTTTTTTTTTTTTCTTTTTAAAGATTTATTTATTTACTTTATCCATTTTAAACC
>JAKSZT010054478.1:5798590-5823994 GCA_026826555.1 Tolypeutes matacus
GATCTCTGTGAATATGTTTTGCATTATGTGGGAAAAGCGAGATCAGCAAGAGAAGGACAAGAATGCAGACAAAAAGAAGCCCAAGAAGAAACATGGCTGAAAGACTGGGAGAGAGTCTATGGCTTCCACTGTTCCTTGGGCCTAATATTCCTGTCCTTGGGCTCAGAGACAACTCAATCTTTACAATAATTTCCCCTCTTGGCTTAAGCCTATTGGAATTAGGTTTATTAGGTTTCTGTCACTTACAAACAAAACAGTCCTAACACACAGCTATTTTAAAAATACAGAGAGAAAAAAGATAAGAAAATATTACAAAAGTATAGCAGTAGTTTTTTTCTCCTCTATCTTCTAAATTTTATAAAATATGACCATGTAATTTACAATGAATCTTTCATAAAATATAAAGGATATAGACAAGTTAGCAGGTGGGAGAGAAGCTAGAATTGAAAGGAGCTTTAGCAAGCTCCTCAATTCCAGGTGAAATGCTTTCCATCTCAGGATATTAGGCAACTTGACTATGTTTCATCATTAATATCCACCAAACAAGAGACAAAAGCTTAGACACACAGAGATCTCCCAATAAGAAAGTCTGCAACAACAACAGAAGAGATCTGTCGTTGCTGTGAAAGGCCACGGGGTGACTATAATGAACCAACTGCTCCCAAGTGGATCTGATCACAAGTATTAATGTTAAAAAGGGTCAATATTTACTAAAACATATCTGGCTGCTTCACGGCTAGTGTAGAAACAAAAGCCACCTGCCTGTCTGAGCATCTTGGAAACCACAAGAAGAGCAATTGTCTATGGTTGGTTGAACTGAAATCTAACACTGATCGCGTAACAGTCTCTGAATATGGCAAAAATAGTTACATAGAAGTTCAATTTACCAACTGAGAGCGCGGATTGTTAATCATATCAACAGTGACATCACAAACCCTATCACAACTGACAGGCTCCTTTCTACTTTTAAGACTCTCGACTCTTTCAAATTACAAACCTGGGGAGTCACGCTGAACAGTGTTATTCTCTCATAAGGCCAATTAATGACATAAACTCTCTGGCTTTTTCTCCCCACATTTTTTAAAGCATGAAAATGCCTGCTTCAAATATCGTTGCTATAGCTAACATGCGTTGAGTAAGCTTCCAGATGTCTTTTGCTATACTGAGCACAGCTGAAAACATCTAAAAAACACTGCTTCGCCATAATGAACTTATACATTATCTGGGCCCAGTCATTTTAGTCTTGAGTGTTCTCTTTTCTCTACAATGGGTAAAAATAGCATAGACCCTAGAGCTATACATACTAGTTTCCAGGGAGCCTGAAAATTCTGTAAACTTGGAAATGATGAAACATAAGAAAGCTGTTGATTCTGAGATCTGCTTCAAGGTGGCTAGCTAGAATCAGACTCATTTTAAAAAACTAATGGGACATATGTTCCTGGATATGATGGTGGCTTCTAGGAAGTAATCACAGAAGGACTGCGGAGGGTGAGAATGGCAGTGGCAGGTAATTTAGTCTAGCCTAAACCTAGACATCCATTAGCTAACTGGGCCTCATGGAAGAGAGGTTCTGTCCATGCAAGCCCTCTCATCGAGGCGACCTGAGGTGATAACTCCGGAACTGCCCAGCTGAAGACCAGAACGAAGGAGTTGGATGTCACTGAGGACTATGAAGCCTGGCAAGTCAACACTTGGTGAAGGCATTCCAGTTTGTGGAGATCCATGGAGAAGTCTGCCCAGCAAACTGGACATCAGGTTCTCTTACAATCAAGCCAGATTGGACTGCTTCCAAAGAATACTTTGAGAAGGTGAATCTGTGTACACCTGCAGCTTCTCACTTCTCACACCAGAGAAGAACCGTAAGTTGGAACCCACGTTTAGCATTTCAAAGATGACTGTTTATAGAAGGCAAAACAACAACAAAACACCCTATTATGCTTATATTCATAAATATTACTCTAAATGTTTTTGTAACATTGGCTGAAGCCTTTAAAACTTGGTTAGCTGCTAATCTAAGGAGTCCTTTATTTGTAACATCCTAAGAGCCAGCTCTTCCTATAAAATGCCCATTTTGCCTACTTCTTAGATCATGTCTTCAGTGGGAAAGGGAAACACTCTTCTTTCTTAGCCTTACTTGAAACTTTGTTTAAGCCAAAGTAGTACAGCAAACATTTAAAGCTTCTGATCAAGGGTCCTGAAATTTTCTTCTTGAATTTCTTTATATTAAACTAAATTTTCTTTTATGATATCAAAGATCATAGTTTCAAGTTGCTAGCATCTGACTGAAACAAATGTGAATTACGTTTAAGAACACTTGAGGTAGGAAAGTGACTTACCTGATCATGCATGAATCCACCCAAGATTTGTAGATTGGTTATTCTACTTATTTTATTCGTTAGTTGACTTAGTGTCTGTATACATTTCTAGATATTGATTGGGTGTAATTTTAAAAGATATTTATTGAGTCCAGGGATTGCATTTTGAAATTATTGTAATTTCTTTTTTGAAGTGTTCCATGAGAAGCATAATAAAAAAACATTAAAAAAAAAAAAAAAAAGGAAAAAGAAATAGTTCCCACATTAACTGGCACTTCAATGACAAGGGTCAGAAATCTGGTTAATAAAAATAGCATAGGCATTTCATCCCTAAGTCAGTGGGAAGAAGTGGTGCTGTACACACACAAATGTTTCATACCCACAGTTTCCTAAAGTGATCTAACCTTGACGAGTACTGCAATATCTGTTGTATTTTAAAAACTGGTGTATTCTACCTTCACAGAAGAGGCATACACACACATATAGAAGATCCAGTGTGAACAAGAGAGCCATACATTTCTCAGGTACCGTGTAAACCTATCAATTCTAACCCAATTGCACATGTGTAAAAGCTAAATTTGTACAGTAACACTGCAGTGATAGTTTAGTATATTGAAAACACTGAAAGTAGTTAAAATAAAAATATTTTCTATGAATCTTTTCCTCTTCCCACCTCTACCCCAACAGACCACAGTATTTATATTAGAATACAATAATCTGGCTAATGACAAAGTGATTTTTTTTTTTCTTTTAGGAGCACCACAATGATTTCTAGGACTTGTTCAGAGGCTAAACTTTTCTAAACCATTTTCCCCCCTATGATCATTAGATTACTGTTATACTTCATAATCCTAACTTTAGGCCTTATTTATTTACTTAGGTTTGCTAAAGGTTAAGAAAACCATTCTCCAAACTAAAAGTACAATTCTAGCAAGGATATTGTCATGTGTTTCCAACAGCGTATCTCGACACAACATGCATACCTAACTTCCTGGAACCTACAACCTGCCACCAACAACTAGGCTGCTTGCCAGTGCTCAAGTCCACTGGGTGGCCAGCCACAGAGGTATAAAGCAGAGGTAAACTGACTTCAGGTTCATTCTGGTTGGTTAAGGAGTATACATTACAGTATTATACATAAGGCATGCCAGTGAGGGAAGGCCCATATAAGAAAGGTTCTCAAGGCCTTTTTTTTTTTTTTAAAGATTTTATTTATTTATTCATTTATCCCCCCCTTGCTGCTTGTGCTTGCTGGGTCAGCTAACCACGCCGTGTGGGCGGGCTTGCCTTCACCAGGAGGCCCCGGGAACCGAACCCGGGGCCTCCCATATGGTAAACGGGAGCCCTACTGATTGAGCCACAGCCGCTTCCCCCAAGGCCTTTTATTTTACTACCTAGTTAGGACCTACGAACTCTCGTGAACAACTGAAGATGCATGTCAACAAATGCAGAATAATATATTTCAAGTGGATTAGAATGTGCTAAGGAATCAGAATTTATCATTATGAACCTTAGCAATAAGGTATTGGAGGTAGGAAGGACATTCTCTGAGGGGGATTTGCTTAAGCCAAAGACCTAAAACAGGGGGCAAGATAAGACTGTGTGTGTGTGTGTGTGTGTGGTGGGCGTGTGCGAGTGTGTAGAAGGCTGTGGGTGAGAAAGTAAAGGTAAGGGTAAAGGCAAATAGATTGGCTTAGTCCGCTGGCTACAGGAGGCTGAAAGCCACAGGCTAGATCAGCTGATTTTAAGAGGTATCAGTAAAACCCTTTCCAGCATAATAGGATGCCAGACCTATAGGACTTGTTGAAGGAAAAACAAAACAAAACAAAACAAAAACCAAAGCATACAAACTATGAAGTATGTTAATCCAACAGGAAGAAGCACCTCAAAATAATATTCTCTAATAGTCCCTTGGCAGGCAGTAAACGAAAAAAAAAAAAAGACCTGGATCCACAATTCTATTTGCAGCAATATCATCTCCTTCAGACTATAAACTCTAATAAGGCCTGGCTAACTGGAATTCTGGCTCCTTTACGAAAGTACCTAGCAGAGTGCTGTCACTCTAATGCCATTTGATCATGACTGCAGATGGCTGTGTCTGTGATGGCCCAAACCATCAAGAATTCACCACGAGAGGACAACACTGAAATCACTGTCTGGTATATGCCAGCACAGACCAAGTATCTCTCATTGATACATAAGGTGCACAAGAGTAGAAGTAAGCCTCGTGCTAACCAGCAGAGTGAACGAACCTCTTAGCTCCCCAAAGGCCCACCTTTGAAAGTATTTTACGTAAGGGCCTGATTAGACAGATTTAAATATATATTTTTCTTCTAATCAAGCCCTTCTCCCACCAGCCCCTATTGCATTGACATATCTGATCCAACAGAGAAGCAAAGTGCTTATCTCCAAATATGGGGACTTCTATATAGTCATCTATACACAGTGATAATAGAAACCTTATGATTTTTAGTCTTCTGTCAATTGGAATAAAGAAGAAAATTAAAACACTGGCAATTTTAAGCAACCTTTCTTGTTTAATCGTGCATGTTTTAAGGATTTCAGTCAACTACAAAACCATTCCAAATTCTGTTATACTTCATTTAACCCATCAACCATATAGTTCCTTCTAACCAGCCCATCGGCTGTTACGTTTCCTGATATTACATCAATAAAGGTAGCCATGACATTTGCTTTGGATTGGAGCCAAGTGTCTGGTTGGGATGCAGTAAAGAACAAGGCCTAACTGAACAGCACTGTGTGGTTTCCAAACTAAGCAGCTGAGAGAGTTCAACTAAGTTTTTGTGGCAATTCTGGTGTGTGGTGTAATTAACCACCACTGAAACAGTTACAATTCTTCGGTTTAGATTATTTCTCTTTAATAATAAAAGGTTCCTCGTATTGGAAGCGGCTGTGGCTCAATCAGTGGGGCTCCCGTTTACCATATGGGAGGCCCCGGGTTCGGTTCCCGGGGCCTCCTGGTGAAGGCAAGCCCGCCCGCACGGCGTGGTTAGCTGACCCAGCGAGCACAAGCAGCAAGGGGGGATAAATGAATAAATAAATAAAATCTTAAAAAAAAAAAAAAAAAAGGTTCCTCATAAAACTGAGAATCAGATGGGACAGAGGATCCTGGGATTCCATCTGCCCTACACACCCAGGAACAACCATCTGGCCATTCCAGAAACGCCTCCCCCCTCCCCAGCTGCTTTCTCTGTATTCCAGTCTCTCACTGTAGCCCAGGTTTGGCCTCAGAGCCACAGCTCCTTCCCTTCCCCAGACTGGAGGGTCCCACTGGGATGGAAGGGCCCAGGGCCAAATACGTCTGGCAAGGTGGTCACACACACTCACACACACACAGAGGTTCCTCATAAATCCACTTTTCCTGAGTGCAAAGGTATGCTAATTTCACAATAGGTGAATATATTTTCCCCCAACCTGGGCTTGCATGAACCCAAGCAGCTGCAGTTCACAGTTCTGTTTGTTTCATGGTCCCTCAGCCCTCAACTTATACTGCTACCATGGGAGAGGAAATACACTTGGCATGAAAGGTGCTGCCTGCAGCCCTTTATCACACCATGGTCAAGAAAACAAGCCCTTGTTCTTCGGATGGTGTCAAACCCCAAAGGGCCCTGAGCAAACCCAGGGAATCTGGGCCAACCCTCACGTTTTATAGATATGAAAACAAAAACCCAAGGTTATACAAATCATTCAGTGGCTGAGTTTTAGAATGCAGGTATCACCATAATATTTGGTTGTCTTCACACCAGGAAACAGCAGCAAGGCTGTTTGTAGAAACTGAGAAACCTAGCAGGCTCACTTACCTTATTGGGGAGACATCTTAAACCAACTAAACTACTAAGTCTGACTAGACTGTAAATTCATATGGTCACCACCACCCATACCAGAAAATCCAATTTTACCCATTTGAGCAGATATACAAACCTATTATCAAGAAACCCTTATAAGAAAATTCCAAAGAAGAAAAAAAGGCTCAATTAGACACCAAGTTTTTTGTCTTGAAAATGGCAACTAACCGGAAACTCTCAATTTTGTTCTTTGCTTGGTAAAAAATTTCTTGGGCAGGGGTGGGATATCTGGGGTCAAGCTGAAAGTGGAAAAATGCTCTAGTTAAATCAAAATTATCTACAGGAGTGGGTGTAGCTCAGTGGTTACTTGCCTGCTTTCCATATACAAGGTCTCGGGTTCAATCCCCAGTGCCTCTAACAACAACAAAAACTCTACAAACAACTGTATTTATGACATAATTGCCTCTACACTTGCCAGATGTTGCCAAGCTCTAGTTGGGATACATCCCCCAGCAGGAATCCACATGGTTTGAAGCACATTTAAGGATTATCCACTTCCCTACTGGCCTAGTTCCCCACACTACCTCCTCTCTCTGACTGGCTGGACAGCCATTTAAGTCCTGGGGGCTCCATTATTTTCTCATACAGCACAGGTCAAACTGTAGGGAATGTTCACGGCTTCTGGGATATGTCATTTTAGAGATGAAAAGGGCCAAAGAGACCACCTTACCCATTTCACAGGAGAGGAAATCCCGGCCCAGAGAGGTAAAGTGGCTTGCCCCAGGCACCACAGACAGTTAACTGTGCACACAGGGCTGGAACCAAGGGCCCCACCTCCTTGTCTGGTCCTTGGCCCACTACAGCACAATAAAATTTCACTGCTTTAAATCATGGTTCTCCGAGAAGCAGAAGCTTAAATTACTTTGGGCCTGATGCTCTCCACTGAATCTTGCTGGGGGGTGAGACGGAGGGGTAAATGAAGATCAGTACTCTGCTTTAATATGAAGGTAAGATTTTTTGGGTAAGACCAAAATATAATTTGTAGATCTCTATAGAAATCTAATATCCCTCGAAACACTGCAAATCACATAGAGTGGGATCTTTGAAAAAATGTTCTAGATGAAAATTCC
Organism: Tolypeutes matacus; assembly: GCA_026826555.1. Taxonomy (NCBI): domain Eukaryota; kingdom Metazoa; phylum Chordata; class Mammalia; order Cingulata; family Chlamyphoridae; genus Tolypeutes; species Tolypeutes matacus. Next base: position 5,805,842 of record JAKSZT010054478.1, read on the forward strand.
TGAGTTTCCACTATAGATCTAAGTGGGTGGGAATAATACCACAAAAAGCCAAAGATTACTGCTTTATCCACCATAAAAAATTTCTACAACTCACATTCACCCAGTCCACTTCTAGTGGTTAAAAAAGAAAAACAAAACACCCCTTTGATGATGATGATGCAGTGGCCACTGCCAATTCCTTTGATGAAGCAAGTCATTCTTTTAATGCCAGAGCCAAGGAAATGGACATTACTGCTGAGCACGGGACAACTCCTTGGAACAGCAAGGACCATTTTAATGGTCAACCATAAACTAATGGGCCTCATGCAATAGGCTGTGACTGCTCCACTTAACAGGAATAAGATGCTCACAAAAAGGAAAAAAAAAATGCAGATCTGAATATTGACTCATTCTGTGAAAAAAAAAAAAAATCTTATCCCATCAGATTTCTGTAACCTCAGCATAGGGTTCTATTTCCTGTGCTCTTCTGAGAAGCAAATCTAAACATCTCTCTGCGATTATCACCCATTTGGACAGGGATAGAAAAGCACAAGAAATGGCTTGGAAGACTAAGTTGGCACAACCAAATTGATAGAGTTGAGGCTCGACAACTGAGGACTCTCAGAACCCAGGGGAAGGCAAGAGGAACTAGCTAAGATAAAACAGCTCTGCTTTCTCCAGCTTATCGTGCAGTAGGCAGGAAACAGAAGCAGGAAAGAATTGCCAATAAGGAGATACCAAACCTTTGGGTTCAAGGAAGAGGCCCTCCCAGACGCCAACAAGAATAAAACTTTCCCCTGCAAAAAGAAAATGGCTGTCCAAGGCAGGGATGGGAGAGGGGACATGCTTTTTTAGGACACACACTGCTGTCAACAGGCTCAATTTTCCTAGGGGCCTCTTCCTAGAGTCACCATCCTCATCAGGCAACTGCCTAACCTGGATGCTTTCCAATCTTATTGTCAATTTTTCCAGGTCTGAAAAGTGGATTACATGGAATTGTGGGGCAAGGTGACTAAGCTTCCAAATTTGTTTTTTTCTTTTGAAAATTGGGAAACAGCAACACAGCTCTAAATGCTAAGAAAGCAAAAGAAGTGTTAAGAATTTAAAAAATAAGAGCTATATAAATATTAGGGAAGATAATTTAAATAAAGACATTGCTAGGACCCAAAGATATCATCAGAAAGTAAACAAAACTCACGAACAAAACCTGATTATCCAGTCTCGTCTCAAATCTCAATTGCTCCCCATCTCTTACCCTTATGGGCAGATGGCGATAATACAATAGCTGGTGCTGACAGAAACAATCTGGGATAATTAAGAAAAGGTAAAAATGTTTAAGAAGGAAGAAGGGAGGGGGAGAACACATTTTAAAAATAAATCTTTAAAAAAAAAAAAAAAAAAGAAGAATATAACTGCTAAAAAGATTTTCGCCAAAAGGTACAACATTTTAAGTTCTGGAACTATATTTCAGTTACCTGGAGATTCAGTTTTGCAGTACAACTCATTTTCTGATGATGCTAAACTAGTCGACAAACGTTCACAGTGCCAGAGCAGTATACGGTGGTGGTTAAAAGGGCAGACTCTGGGACCAGACTGCCTCAGCTTGAATCCAGGCTTGGCTGTTTACTAGCTATATGGCCCTGGGCAGTCATCTACCTTTGGTGCTTTGGGTTTCTCAGCTATAAAATGGGCATTACAACAACACCTACCTCAAAGGGTTGCTGGGAGATTTTAATGAGTTAATATATGGAAAGTTCTTAGAACAGTGCCTAGTATACAGAAAATACCATATATGTGTCAGTTGCTTTTTGGTGGTGGTGGTTAACCAAGAACTGTGAGGCACTGGAATCTAATCACGACAAAGGAGATTTGATTCCTGCCCTCAAGGAGCACACAGTCTAAAGAACAACAATAAGCAAATAATCACACAAACACAGAATGACAAATTGTGAGAAGGGCTAGGAGAGAGACACGGCAAGCCATGAGAGCATAACAAGAGACGTTGATCTGGTCTCGTGATGTGGAGGATCACAGTTATCAGAGAAGTGACATTTGAGTTAAGAACCAAAAGAGGGAAGTGGACATGGCTCAAGCGAATGGGCTCCCGCCTACCACATGGGAGGTCCCTGGTTCGGTTCCCAGTGCCTCCTAAAGAAGACAGCAAGCTGACACAACAAGATGACGCAACAAGATACACAAGAAGAAAAACTTGAGAGACACAACAAAACAGGGAACAGAAGTTCCCGGTGCCTCCTAAAGAAATAAAGAAGACAAACAGACACAGCAAGTGCAAACAACTAGGGGGTGGGGAGAGATAAATAAATAAAATAAATCTTAAAAAAAAAATAAATAAATAAAAGAACCAAAAGAAGGGAGGAAGGGAGGGAAGAACTTCCTGGGCAGAGGGAACAGCCTGTGCAAAGGCCCGGAGGCAAAAGACAATTTGCTGTGTTTGAGGACCTCATGGGGCAGTGTGGGTAGAGAGAAAGCAGAGGGAGGAATGGGGAAGCAAACAGAAGCCCAAGTGTACACTCATACAGAATGGGCCACAGTCAGAATTTTTTTTATATGTTGTATTTGTCTGCTGTGCAGACTATGGAAAGAATAAGAAGTCATGCTGTTGATGTTGGTGGGAAGCAAATCTGGAGGTAAGTAAACACCACTCCCCTAAGGTGAAGCATCTGATATGCCAACCACAGATTAGAAGCTGTGTTTACACTTTACACGAATCTTTTCTAGTGTTTTCATCTATACTATCGTTAGACTAATGTTACAGGGCTGGTTAAAAGCTGAATACGAACAGAACACACCAAAACTTCATGGGAGAGTTTAACAAAAAGGTCAACCGTTTGGGATGTAATGTGGCCTCCGAGTTAAACCTGCCTCCTCTGTAATCTCTGGGGGGGCCCTGCAGCCCCAGTCAGTTCCAGGGCTATTTTCACTACCCAGGCAGCAATGTTGGGGTACTAACCTTCTAGAATGAGGTAAGTCACCAGCTCATGGTCTCACATTACTCAAGTACGTTGGCAAGGATTTAGGGTATTTATCAATCTCTTCCAGGCACTCCCTGTTTCACACTTCTTCCTGTTGGCTGACACTTCTATTTCCAACTCTTACTTGCCAGTTCACTTACTTCAACCCCACCCCCAGACCAGACTCTCTCTTGTATCCTACATACATACAGAAGGAAGGCTCCTGCTATGGATAAGGTACTGGAGCCCCAAGGACTGTAACTCCAGCCTTCAAGGAGTTGACCATCTAACAGAGGATCAGAGTAATACAAGGAGAGACAGCAAGTTCCATGACTGGGCCTCCTGAATGCTGGCTTGGCAGCACCCCCGGGCCCTGCCTAGAGCAATTTCCTAAAACAGTCTCTTCCTGATTCTGAGCCCACATTACCCTTCTCCAGCTGAGTCTTGTCTCTCCTTGGCCTAACTTGTGTCCATATAACTCCAAAAACTATTATTTATCCTCTTGAAACTCCAAATTAAAAAATAAAATAAAGTAGTATCACGCACAGCCCCATAAACTTGGCACATGCTCAGTAGATGTCTTTGGGTGAATGAAGCTGAAAGAAGATGAGATGGGACACAGAGATAAGAGTTCTGGTTCCAGCTCTGGGCAAGTCATTCAATTTCTCTGGGCATCAGTTTCTGAGTCTATAAAGACTGTGTTGGATTATGGCTTTTAGCTCCGAAGCGCAATGATCCGTGATTTACCAGGCCCTCATCTCTCTTCAGGCTTGACAGTAGATTTTTATCATCCCGACCAATACCAATCAAAACATGTCTAAAATCCACGTAAGAATTTGCAAGTTTAGAAGTCTTGATGCCTTTGAATTTAGTCATTCCCAATCCTGGTCTTGCAACATCCCAGTGTCTCCATTTATCTTGAAATATTGCAACATTGGAAATTAGTAACAATCTGATTCACTCTAACTTTAAGGTGAGGGGGAAAATACTACAGAAATCAACTGGTGTTTTGTGGGAGGGGGTGGGTAACTCCCAAGAACACATACAGGATATAAACTCTAAAACTAACCACTGCCTAAACTGAAAGGGGGATCCCTATTCTTCTCCAAACCACAATCAGATAAGTGTATGAACTAAACCATGCATCAAAAGCCTCAGAGATTTTCAAGAACTGAACTATCAGATCAAGATGATATAGAGTCAGTTTTCCCTTTAGGAGCAACTGTGGTTTGGTCCCCAGGCAGTTGAATACCAAAACTAAAGATAAATTCATTTTTAATCTCTATGTGTAAAGGAAACCGTTTTCTTCTTTGCAAAACCAGACCTTAGCAAATGGAAAATAAACCCTCACAAAACTACAGGACGAGGTCACTGGATTGTTCAGAGTCTGGTGGTACCTTCAAGGTCAGAGAATCCCCAAACCTGGTTTTGCATTCTTGTAGTATTTGAATTTATCTGGAGATGTTATAAATACGTTTACAATGGAAAAATACCAATTTAATTTTGTTTAATATAAAAAATATATGCACCACATGCGTATTTAGGAGCAGAGTCATTGTAAAAACCAAAGAATTGTTGGCTCTAAACCCTGAGTCACAGGGATTTCTGACAGAATTTTAAACTGCCTCTTGTCACACTATCATTAAAAATGGACAACAGTCACACTTGCTTAGTGCATCATATTTGCCCAGGATTTTAAGACATGCATGAGAACTGTCAACACCAGTCCTCCAGGAGATCAGGCGAGAAACAAACTGGAACAGAGATCTGTATATTCACCCTAACACAAAACAGCATGATGCCCACTTGGGAGTGCAGAAAGGGCTCTAATTTAGGAGAGCACAGTGGTCAGGGAAGGCCACAGGCTTCAGTGGGGCCCTACGGGGCAGGTGAGCAATACCTGATGAGACCATAGCCCATTGTCATGGCAACTTACGAGCCCCACCCCCCATCTCCCTTGCTCTGTTGGATTTTTTTCCTTTTTCCATTGTGTTTATCACCTTTTCACACTCTATATAATTCCTGTATTTATTATGTCTGTCTCTCTCCCAAGAAGTTGCAGGTTCCATGAGGGCAGAGGGTCTTTGTTTCATTCACTAATATGTCCCAAGCACCTTGAACAGTGTTTGGCACATAATATACATTCAAAACTGTTGAATGAATGAATGAATGAACAAACAAATGAACAGATGGAAGGGTGTTTCCCCTCCATTCAGGAGCTAGGAAGCTGGGAGGCTCAAAGCAGAGCAGTGCTCCCCTCTTCCAGTTTATCAGGTGAGAATTTGAAGCGGTAGCAGACAAGCCGATGGCTGGGGGAACCAGCCACTTCATCCTAAATGGCACTGCTAATTTTGGAAAGCCATTGAGAAACAGGCCTGCTGTACAGATCCTTGAGTTCCATTGCCTTGTTTGACAGCTGAGAAAACAGAGGGGAAATAACTTATTTTCCCAAAGTCTCCCAGCTAGCGGTGCAGAGCCCCTCATCTCCAGACTCCCACGTCACTGAAAGAACCCGTGTTCATCGCATGGGTCAAATCATAAATGCAAACCAAAGCCGGCCTATTTTAAAAAAGGCTGAAATGAAAAACCATGTCTGTCTTTCCATAGTGCAGTCACTTACTCAAGGAGTACAGAACTGGAGCTGCCACTCAAGATTTCCTTCCAGCATTATGTTCAGTCTGGAAACACAGCCCTGGTCCCAGAATTTACACAACTATGTTAAGTAAGATGCTGAGGCCAGTTCAGAGGTTCTCCTCGAAGAGTGATCTCCTAATTCCATTGCTGTGGTTCCAGTGGAGCTGTAGATTGGGTCCAGCTCAGTGCTGAGAAGTGAGTGGGCTTCTTCTGGTTTTTAAATCAGCTGATACAATTTGTAAAGTAGCAACTGACATTAGTGGAGTTTCTGAGACAACTGACTTGTCACCTCCTGCATTCTATAGTCAGGTCTTTCAACAATGCATCTGCTGTCCAAACCCTTCAGGAAAATAGCTGCTCGACTCAGGTGGCAAGGCTGATGAATATTCAGATATCCACGGCTCTCGCGTGAAAACTGCCCCAATGGTACCCACCTGAGATTTGCTTCTAACATATACATTCTCATCCTGATAGGAAGAGTTCCTTTTTGTTCATATGCATCATTTTTGTACTTTACCTACCTAACTTACTCCTTCCACAAATCTCCTCCCTTTCTTCTCCCCTTAGCTACTTTACTCTTGCTACAGAAGAGTGCTTTTAACACCACAAGGATGATTTATACCAGCCAGGGTACTATGAAGGAGCCTGGAAAATAGTATAGTTTTGATCTTAAGACTTTTTAATATATGAAAAAAGCAAAAAAAAAAAAAAAAAACAAGAAAACAAGAAAACAAGAAAAGGAAAAGAAACATCAGTGTTAGATAACTTTAAATAATTCTGATTCAACAATTAAGCATAATTTCAACATAAGGCCAGTTATCAGTTAAACCTGATAGGAAAAACAATTTCAGCAGTTAGTCCTCAAAGAAAAAATATCCATCTGTCTTGAATTATCTGCTCTTTAAAAGTTGGGCAAGATAGTATAGTAGGAAAAAAAACATAATACTACGTTCTTGGTTTCTAGGTCTGCTGCTAATTAGCAGAATACATCAATGCTCACCTCTCTGTAAAATGAGCCAAAAGCTGGACAATGCAGATGTAACTGCTCTGTGCAGGATTAAAAGACAGGGATTACTTGAAGGGATTACAATGGTTCTCAACCTGGCTGCACATTAGAGTCACCTGGAACTTGAAAAAAAAAAAAAAAAAAAAAGATGCCAGCCTCTACTCCCAGAGAATCTGATTTAACTCACCTGAGGTGGGGTCTGGGCAGGGGTTTTTGAAAAAGTCACTCCAGGTAACTCACTGGAGCCAGCGGTGACCATCACTGCCTCAAGTAACACATTCCTGGTTGCAGCTGTTTCTCTCACTCACAAGGGTCCCTCATAAGGCATGACCCAGATTCTTTAAGAGAAGAGAGATCTGATTTATTTGGTCAACCAACTGCTCTGACCCAATTGGAGATCAGTGGTAACGTCAGGTTCCAGAGATGTGACAGCGTTAATTGTTCAGAAAATGTATGAAAAGATTCTATTTCCATGACAAACACTTCTGTGGCCTAGACAAACAATTATTCCCTCTTCTGAAATAGAGGGGGAAAAATAATCCAATGGAGAAAGGTGTGGTTTTGAATTATAATTATAAATTAGTCTACTAACCAGGGGAATCATGAATAATACCTAAGAGGACAACTCTGGGACAAGGTTCATTTTTTAATAGTGAAATAACATGCTGAGTGAAAAATGAAACTGACATGGAATAAATACGAGCCATTTATTTATCTCACAGAGTCTGGCAAAGGAAAAATAATCTCATTACTGAAACAAGGAGCCTGTCAAGAGGGCACCACACACTGTGGCCATGCCCACCCAAGCAAGTATCCTAGAAGCCCCTCTGATTCTGTAGAAGGAAAATGATGAAATCCCACTAAAGAGGACAGCTAAAGTAGAATCTTCCCATGAACAGTCCCACTGGAAAAACAGTCCCTATTGTCCTGGTCTTAAGGAGCCTCAGAGAGATATTCAGTCAATATCTGCCAAGTGCCCACTGCAGGGTGCGGCATACTCACCTACTAAATGCCACAGAGGATGCCAAGACAGGCAAGATGGCTCCCTACACTCTAGGACAAACCAAGGGAAGGGAAATGAGATGCCGCCCACCCCAAGGCCCTCTTCCTGGCCCCTTCCTCTCCCTCATTACACTCTCCTTCTGGGACCTACCTCAGCTAACCTGAGTCCCTCCACTGTGGCCCAAAAGCCAGGCCACTCTTTCTCCTGTCATCATAGATCCATTCTCTGGTACCAGAACCGCTTGGGAGGTGGGGACCTCTGTGAAGGCAAATAACCCCCAGCTAGCCAGATAATTAGAGAGCTTTATCTTTTCAGGATTACTTGGCTAAGGCTGTGACTGGGGAAGAGCAACTTTGGTTAAAGGCTTCTAAGACATGAACTTTCAATTTTACTATTTCAGAAATGTTACTGGGTGAGATGTTACTGAAAAACATGCACCTGTTTGGATATTATTAGACCTCAAGCAAAGAAATGAACCTAAACTGTAAATCAGGTTTAAAGGCCTCTTGTAATCTCTACTCTCTCCAAGTCTGCAGGATTTGGCTCCAGAGTTGAAAAGGGTCTGTCTCCTGGATGGAGATGCTCAGGTGAAGGGAGCATTTCCATCTCAACGCTGCATCTTTCAAAATTGCTTAAACAACGGCTAAGAGGCAAGCTCTTAGGAGCCCTGACTCACTATCCCAGCATTTTTCCTGAAGTTTACAAGAAAACCTATCTGCCCCAGTCCTTTTGTAGACCCCATCCCTCATCGCCACAGGGAAACAGGAGGCTTAGGTTCAAGGTTTGGTTCTGCCCCTGGCCCATAACCTTAGGTCACAAGCCCTCTCTGGCCACAGCTTCCTCATCTGTCTGCTCTGGGGGACAGAGCAGGTCAATGATTTTTCAAGGGGGAGGGTAATGCCTGAGAGAGGTGGTGGTATATGGCCCAAACACCATCCTCCAGGATTCTCACATGTTCCACTGTTACTGACAGATATGAATAGTGTTCCTTATGTACAACGGGGTGAGGAAAAAAAATTGATCACTGGACTAGAACTGCCAAGAACTAGCAGTCTAATATATTCTGATTCTAATTGCCTTGGAAGGCTATACATTTATTCACCTATGCTCCCATTGCTCAAAATATTGCTGGAATTTTTTGGAAATCCCCTTCAAAGAATATACTTTTGAATCCCTTGAGTGGTAGAAGTCCTGCTCATTTGAGGACAGATTTGGTTTTTTATAAGCCAACTGAAAATCAAATCCAAGTGTCCTCAATAAATTGTGTAATTAAGCTGAGTAATAACAATTTTGGTCAACTGTTATTATAAACCATGTAAGAGTTACAGGCAAGCAAAGACTGGAAGGAATTGGGAAATATTTTAAGTTATGTAAAGACAGTGAACTTACGAGTGAATATTTGCCTTAAGGTTCCTTTTTTTTTTTAAAGATTTTATTTATTTATTCATTTATCCCCCCCTTGCTGCTTGTGCTCACTGGGTCAGCTAACCACGCCATGCGGGCGGGCTTGCCTTCACCAGGAGGCCCCGGGAACCGAACCCGGGGCCTCCCATATGGTAAACGGGAGCCCTACTGATTGAGCCACAGCCGCTTCCCATGGTTCCTTTTTTGTTTTAAAGTTGAATTATTAAATGGGCTAAGTGAATTATTAAGTGAAGTAGCAAAAATTTAAAAAGACTGATTTATATGACATGGAAACTGACCCTGCAGGGGTGATTATTTTGAAAGGGACAACATTCATTGGCTGAATAAGCTCAGGTATGTTTGTGGGGAAAACAAAGCAAAACAAACACCAAAGGTATTTACTGTGGTACTTGTTTCTTTCTAGGTAAAACAGCTGTATTGACAAGCAACATATTTTGAGAACTGTAGCCCCCTCCATAAGGGACAATCGATAGATCAACTCTTTTTTTTTTTTTTTTTAAAGATTTTTATTTATTTATTCATTTATCCCCCCCTTGCTGCTTGTGCTCGCTGGGTCAGCTAACCACGCCGTGTGGGCGGGCTTGCCTTCACCAGGAGGCCCCGGGAACCGAACCTGGGGCCTCCCATATGGTAAACGGGAGCCCTACTGATTGAGCCACAGCCGCTTCCCAATAGATCAACTCTTGATATAGTAAGTCTCGACGAAAAATTTTAAATGGCCTCACAACTCACCATAGAGTAGAAAGAAACTTAGCTGCGGGAGGTGGGCTACCCTCAAAACCAAACTTAAAGAATTACCCCGAGGTATCTCAGGGCGCTCATGGAACCCACATCTGCTAGAAAGCTGATCTGAAACCACTGCAAACCAAAGGATCCTGCAAACAAGTTATTTAAACCAATCAGAATAAAACCTTTTCTCATTAGCTTTTCAGTCCATAAGATGTCATCAAGAGACAGCTGAGGCCATAGATTTAACATTTAAACATACACGAGAACTCACATTCTAAAGAAACACTGTTTTTAATGTGTTCAGATATCACTGTCATCATCCATACTTCTTCAGATAATCTAGTAACATTCATACTGGTGAGAATCCATACGAATGTTATGTAGCAAAGCCCTTAATAGATAAATAATATGCTATGTGAGAAAAGACAGTTTAAATATAATGGAATCGGAGCAGCCTCTTCTACCATTCTAATAAGCTAATCAGAAAAATCATATGTGAGGAATTCTACACCTGTACTCAATGTGGGATTGTCTTTTTTTTTTTTTTTTTTAGGGCCAAGCCGTTTTATTGAGAGACTTCTAGGGGGCCGAGGAAGGGCTGGGGCCGAGGTCCGACGTGGGCAAACCGGCAGGGACCTCCCGATCTCGCAGCAGCGGAAAGCGGGATTGTCTTAATTCCTAATTTATCCCTTAAATTAAGTGAGTGAACTCCAAAAGAGTGATACATTAGGTCTGTATATCATTCAGGCAAAGCTAAGACTTAATTTGCTAAAGGAAACTCAGTTTAAGAATAACCACAAAACATTAAATAAGAGGAAGACTTCATTAGAAGGATGAAACACATTGAGGGATTTCCAGAAAATTCAATGTGGAGAATGCAATGAAAAATCATGGGAAATCATTTATTCAGAGATTAGGAAGTTATGTGCATCAGTAATTTTGTTCCTCGGATGGATATTGTTTGAGGGGCTTGGGAAAATGATTGGGTATCTGATGGATGATTTTGTGAATATTAACTGGAAATTTTAAAGATTTGGGGGTAGGAAAAATGTGGGAAGTCTGTGATTTTGGAATCTTTCCCACAGAAATGAATGTAGTTTTCTGGTTGCCTTTCCTGGTCAGTGATTAAATACCTGAAACGGAGGAACAGATATGGTCATTTTGTTCCTAATATTAGATAAAACAATACTTCATCTCTGTGACTAGAATCTTTATCAGTAGACGTGAGAATCATGCACAAAGTAGTTCACTGTGCCAGGCAGAGGTCCAGATCATTCCCAATTCCCATTGCTAATTTCCCAGTAGGAAGTATCCAGGAAAACTGCACTGCAATAATCATCTTGTTAATAAAATATCTAACAGATTCCAAAATCTTCCATATCCATTTTGATGGATGACATTTGGAAATACTTTCCTTGACATTAATTATTAAAACATTAAGTTCCAGAGCATGCAAATACAGAAACTTTGCAGCTAAGTTTTCTAAAAAACAAATCAATTTTATTGATGCATATTAGTAAAGCATACAATCCATCCAAAGTGTATTGTCTATGGTATTTGGCATAATCACAAAGTTGTGTATTCATCACTTCAATCATTATTAGAACATTTTCATTATTTCAATAATAATAATAAACAAAAAACAGAAAAACAAACAAAAATTCATCACCTCTCAATCTCTCTATGATTCCCTTGATATACACAGCTGCTCTTTTTGGCTATTCTTGAATATTTATTTTTTTATTTTTTTATTTTTTACCAGGAGGTCCCAGGGATGGAACCCGGGTCCCTCCACATGGGAGACGGATGCCCAACCATTTGAGCCACATCTGCCTCCCTATTTATTTTAAAGAAGTTTAATTGAGATATAGACACATACCTTACAATCTATCCTGTGTATAATCAATAGGTCTTAGTATAATCAAAATGTTGTGCCTTCATCACCAAAATATTTTTAGAAAAATTTCTTTACTCCATAAAGAAAAACTCATGGAAATGGATGTGGTTCAAGTGATTGGGCTCCCACCTACACTACAGGAGGTCCAGGGTTTGATTCCTGGGGCCTCCTGGAGCAAGGCGAGCTGAACTGTGTGGTGAGCGGGCCCATGCAGCATTCTGGTCCACACAGGAGAGCTGACCCATGAAGGAGTACAGGCTCACAGGGAGTGCTGGCCCACACAGAGAGCTGGCATAGCAAGATGATGGCAACAAAAAGAAACAGAGGCACAGCAGACCAGGGAGCTGAGGCAGCACAAAAGATTGAACACTTCTCTCTCCCTCTGAAAGGTCCCAGGATTGGTTCCTGGTGCTGCTTAAAGAGAAGACAAGCAGACACAGAAGAACACACAGAGAGCAGACAGAAGCAAAAAACAATGAGGGAGGGTGAAATAAATAAATAAAATAAATCTTTAAAAAAATATCTGAAAATAAAATGGAAAAAAAAAAAAAAGGAAAAGAAAAACTCCACATCTCTCTTTTTTTTTAAAAAGATTTTTTATTTATTTATTCATTTATCCCCCCCTTGCTGCTTGTGCTCGCTGGGTCAGCTAACCACGCCATGCAGGCGGGCCTGCCCCCACCAGGAGGCCCCGGGAACCGAACCCGGGGCCTCCCATATGGTAAACGGGAGCCCTACTGATTGAGCCACAGCCGCTTCCCAAAACTCCACATCTCTTAAGCAGTCACGTCACAATCCATCTATCTGTCACAACCCTACATTTCTAATCTAATTTCATATTTATAACTTGATTTATATTTGCATATTAAATAAATGGAATCAAACAAACAAAAAAGTGACAGCTGAGGTATTTGCAACTTCAAAATATAAACAGAATAAAGTCTAAACATCCCATTTTCAACCGACTTAGAATCCATACTGCTAAAAGAAAACTGCTTAACCAACTGAAGATTAGTTTTGTGCTTTTTAAAACATCCTCCTAACATCGCTTGGGTGCTGGAAGAGGCAGCTATAAAAGAGTGCATACAACCAACAAATTTCAGGTATAGGAATTTATCCCAAGAAAATAATTGGTTGAATTGTCAAATTATGATACATTCAATGAGAGAAGTACTATGCAGCCAATAAGAATAATGTTGCAGAATTAAATTTACTAACACAGAATTTACAAACACAGAATTACTAATACTAACTATACCTTCCAGTTTGGGGATGAAAAACATTACCTACGTAAATATGTGCACACACACACACAAAAAAAACAACAGAAAAAAGTCTGGACAGATAGACATCAACATATAAACAGATAAGCCTTCAGGGAAATGCAAACCAAAACCACAATGAGATATCACTTCACACCCTCTAGCACGGTAAAAATAAAAAAGAACATCTAATAAGTGTTGGTGGGGATGTGGAGAAGAAACTGGAACCCTCAAACATTGCAGGTGGGAGTGTAAACTGGTACAGCAGTTTTCAAAAGCAGTCTGGCAGTTCCTCAGAAGGATAAACATAGAGTTACCATATGACCCAGCAAACCTACTCCTAGATATATACCCAAGAGAAATGAAAACATATGTCCCTTACACAAAAACCTGTACTCAAATGTTCATAGCAGCTTTATTTATAATAACAAAAAAAGAAAAAGAAACTGAAACACCCAAATGTCCATTAACTAATGTAAGGATTAATGCGTGGTGTATCCATACAACAGAATATTTGGCAATAAAATGGAATGAAGCACTGAGACATGCTAGGATATAGATGAACCCTGAAAACATTATGCTAAATGAAAGAAGCCAGTCACGAAAAACTGCATATTGTATGATTCCATTTATATGAAATGTCCAGAACTGAGAGTTGCACAACTCTGTGAATACTCTAAAAACCACTGAATTGTACACTTCAGGTGGGTGGATTGTGTGGGATGTGAATTATATCTCAATAAAACTGTCAAAGTTCTCTTAAGGCTTATCTATCTTTTCTAACTACTACAATGTATATGATTACTTTGAGGAATTTTTAAAAAACCTTCTCCTGTCATCATACAGATAGCACCAAGCACAAAACAGATTTGAAGAACAAGAACATCAGCCTTTCCTCCTAATAGTGCAAAAACCAGCAGGGTCATGGCGAGGCAAAGCACAGTTTACTACCATGTCGAGCCTAATCACTTAAGACTCCGTGGCCGGGAGCAGAAGGGTCAAGTACTTTCTGTATGGATGAAGGTTTACTAAGGTGCTACTGAAAGTGACAAACGCAGTGGTGTTCGCAGAACATTTCCTAACACGTTATAGGAAACATCCTGAGAAAGAAGCTGAACAAAAATATAGAACACGTTTTTATACTGTTGTATTTGCTGTGTTTGTATATGAACAAGGATCATACAATCGTCGGAACTGATATAAAGACTGTGTAAAAGTAACTTAAAATCAAAAAGAAGAATGCAAGCGAGGACCTCATGATGATGATTTTAAGTTCTAATTTTCTCCACAAGTACTGGTCTGTTGCACTTATTTAAGTACCTTTGATAATGAGTTGCTCTGAGGCAGGGAAGTCTGAAACCAAACATGGGATATAAGTAAAGATAAAGATGGGGGGAAAAGTCCCTGCCTCCGGGAAATAGATCCCGGGGGCATATTTATTATTCATGGACTATGATTCACTATCCCTATTTTTCAAGCCAGCGTCACATTCTAATCATATTGCTAGGTTGCAGATCCCAAGTTAATTGTGCGTAATATAAAAACTGAATCCATTAAAATTATACATCAGGCTTTTCTCCCCTCTAACATCTATTTAGGGAAAACATTTGGTTATTTTAAAACATACAAAACACTGAATCTAAAGATTACTTGAGATCCTGAAACCAAGGGTTTCGAATGAAAATGAAATAGTTATCCAACAATTCTTCGCCCTAAAAAAAGGGGTCAAAACCTGAGGCAGGCAAATAATGACATTTCTCAGGCCTATGCAGGGCTGGACTATTCTAACCAGATAGAAGCAACCTTTATTTAGCTCACAGGTTTTATATTCGGGAATATGGTCTATCACTGAACTCTCTTAAAAGTGACTCGGGTACATATTTGCATATTCGCTTGTGCTGTGAGAAGCAGCTACCCTGCTGAAGAAAGCTGAGAGGGCAGGCAAAGAATACAAATGCGTTTGTGTGCAAGTACAATCTAATTTCATGATCAGCTGCCCTGACAGGATGAGCTTAATGCAACAGTAGACTCATGGCCTTGGTATAAATACCTATTAGGGCATTTAGTGCAGGCGATAACTATCAAAATAAATGCTAAGCTCATCTTTCAGATGATATTTTGCGTGTGTTTCAGTACACACACTCTGTCCTCAGTTCTCATTGATTCTCCCTTTTTTTTTTTTTTTTTTTTTTTTACCGGGAGGTCCCGGGGAACGAACCCGGGTCCCTCCATATGGGAGACGGACGCCTAACCAGTTGAGCTACATCCGATCCCTGACTTTTTTTTTTTTAACTCCCTTGTTTGTTTGTTTTAACTCCCCTATAAAACCAAAACACTGGCTCAATAAAATCAATTTTGTATATTATAACCGAAAAGAAGCATCTTTTCTCACGTTATGTATTGCTACCATTGAAAGAAGGGGTACCTAAACATCATAAAATAAGGACCACGTGACAGTAATGATATAACACAAACCAACACCAGAGACAAGATATGGGTCTAGGAAAAAGAAAAACTCACTGACTAAATAATAAGCACATTCTGGATTAACAAAAAATAGCCTGGAGTGCTTACTAATAACGATGTTACTGTTTTGCATCTGGTAGCCCAGAGTATCAGCTTGTAATGAGTCTAGGTCTGGCTCAGTCAGACACATGCTGAAAGAAAATCACACTATTGCCTCCAATGCGCGAGTTACTTCGTCAATCAAAAAGAAATATCATCAAAAAATATTCCTTGCAGAGGCATAGTATATTAAAAAAAAAAAAAAAAAAAGACTAAGTAAAAGGCACCTTTGGGGGGGCTTAAAAGAGAATTAACATTTATTATCTATTATATGCAAGGTGTCTTCACATTGTCAGCTGTCTCCATTTCACATTTCAGAAAATGTACAATGTAAAAGTAAAATAAGTTGCCTGAGGGTACAGCTAGCAAGTGACCAGTTAAACTCAGGTTTGCCTGATTTTACAGCGAGTCCTTTCCGCAAGAAATCATTAGTTTAACTGTAAACTTTGCAATGTCTTTCAGAATTTTTTTTTTTTTTTCAGGAATGTACAAATGTCTTTATTCAAAAATACAAAATAAATTATCTGTAGGCATGGACAATGACAGCAGTAAACCATTATATATTGTCAACTGAAACCAATATTGTCAACTGAAACCAGTAACTGATGGGTATAGTGATTTTTCTTTCAGAATTTCTAAAAAGATTCTCATCAAGTTTGCGGGGCGGAGGGAGTCAAGATTTTTATTTAGGAGGTAATTCTGGATGTGAAACTCTGACCTTTCACTTTAAAAGCAGTTGCACTAAACCATAACCTTTTGACAAGGGTCTGGAATATTTTACCAGGAACTCTGAGAAGCTTGGATTTCTACATACTATTTAAAAATATTTATGTGAATTAAAACTGTAGTCCCAACTGAACCTAAATAGTTATTTTGGGCTCTTGAGCCTAAATTATACAATGACTAAAACCCTAGAACCCAGTGAAAAGAATAGCAAATGAAAAGATACGGCAAAGGAAACTATTTACACCTAGGCCTAACAATATGAAGCTATGAAATGATCGCTTTCCGTGTCACATGTTTGGTCATTCTGTTTATACTATTATTTGTGATGCCAGGCAGCAGTTAACCAATCCAAGTGAAGTGTTCAAGTTCAAAACCTGACCCTGGTTGTGAAAGTGGATTTTGTTTCAAGATAGAAAAAAACACAACGTATGCAAGTTCTATAACGAAGAAAGTGTGTGTGAATTTCACTATTAAAAAACCTGATTTTGAAAAAGGTGACCTTATTTATTACTTCAGCCGTTTCCGAATTCTTGTTACTCCAAGAGCAGACTATTTGCCTGAAATGCGTAACCTCCAAAGTTCACGCTGGGGCACTCAGGTACACACATGTCAATTCTCCACCTGGACACCTGGTACATGCCATACTGAACAGCACACCGTGGAGGTCATTCAACAGAGCTGAACAAATGTGGCATGGTCACATCCGGAACAAAATGCTTTTAAAAAAGCACTCTATAATTTAGGTTCTTCAAACCAGAAGGAAAAAAGCCGTCTTCCCACAAAAATCTTCTCCTCAGCCAAACCCACAGCTTGAGGGCTGTAAATAGTTAAATAAATGTACACTAGGCACTTCCATTCTTCTCCACCAGAAAACGATGAAAAGACATTTCTGACCAACCCACAGGCTCTCACGTGAAGAAACAGTCTTTCACTTAGAAGTTCTGAAGCAGCTTCACCTCTGTCCCATATGGGGTCTTAAAAAAAGTCAAATCCTCAGAGTTTCAATTGCTTAAGGAAGTTTTGGTGCAAAAAAGGAAGCCTCCTGCCTCCTAATACCAAGAAACCTGCAGGGAGGGCAGGTAAGCAGACTCAAGACCCTGGGATAAATGCTCGCCCACTCCCTGTTATATTCGTTTCCCGAAGTTGTCGCGTTTCTCAAAATTCAAACAAGGACTACAAATACAAGCCATTCCCTTCCCCTTGGTTACAGGGCCCTTTGCGTCCTTCCTCAGGGGCCACCGCCAAGCAGGGCCGGCGCCCACCTGTAGGGAGGGTCCGGCAGGTGAGGCAGCCTCCCAAGGGCCCAGAGCCTTCTGGAGACACCAACGTGTCGCCCAGGACGCCACAAAGTTGCATCGGAACCCACGGGTCCTCCGGAGCCGCTGCCGGTGACAGAGAGGCCGACGCCAAGGCGGGTGCTAGCCGCGACTCCGGCCAGGCAGGCGCTCCCGGCCCCGCGCCGCCTCCTGCGCCGGCCCGAGCCTCCGCGGGGACGCGCCGGGCTCAGACTCGGGCCCCAGTGACCTGCGCAAACCTTCTCCGGCCACGAGCCGGCCCGCCGCGTCCCGAGCTGTCCGCCACCCGACGCTCCCCGGCCACTCACCCCGGGGACCGACAGCAGCAGCGCCAACAGCAGCCGGGCCGGCATGGCGGGGATTCGGCCCTGGCTCCGCGCCCGGCCAGCCGGCTCCCGGGGGGCGGTGCGGGCAGGCGGAGGACGGGGCGGGGGCGCCGCGACGACAGCGCGGCGGCGATCAGGATTCAGCGGACGCAGGACTGACTAGGCGGCGGCAGCACCCTCATTCCTAGCCCTATAAGAGCAGGGTGCCCGCGCCTCTTCCGGTCGGGGCGGGCTTGGGGGCGGAGCTGATGGGAGGAGCGGATCGTGGGCGGGGCCGGCGCGGTGCTGGGCGGGGCCGAGGGCGGAGCTGGTGGTGGGAGAGGGCTATAGGCGG